>LPNX010258779.1:258283-350363 GCA_001517045.1 Pseudotsuga menziesii
AAAAATCCCATCCAAAACTTTGTTGGGATGCTTTTCTTTGTGCATTTTAACATAACATATCGCCATAACAGGTAGCTATATCAAACAAGAGTTAACAATCCATAAAAATAAAATGGAGAAAGTCGAAATGAAATAAAAAATGATAAAAAAAAGAAAAACTGGTCTCTGCTCTCACGAAACTAAATCAGTGTTTAAACAACATTACAATGCCGTCCTCCTGGTCCCAGGTTCAAAAGTAAATTTCAAAGTTTAAATAAAAACAAAAATAAGCCTAACTGCTTATTTAGTTCATTCAAAAGAAATGTCCAGTTCCACGTAAGTGCTGAAACCCTATCTACATCTAGATGGTAGTTCCTCAAAATGGAAATCCATATTTTTAGTTGGAAGGTCGATTCGGAGAGGTCCCCTCCAGAACCCTAACCTCCCTGCTTACCTGTGACCGTCGAGTTTGAATGGAATTGCATGTAGAATTTCATCCCCAGGTGCGTTGAGCAGGGAAGAGCGCCAAGCCATGAAACACATCAACAAAACCGTGGTCAGGTAAGCTAGCAGTGAATAGATGATATCCATAATTTTTTTTTGAATCCTCTATGAGTAGTGACCGAGTTCTTACCCTGCCTCCTTGGTAGAATAGATTGGCGGGTCAGCCTCCGTCTGGGGTACCTTCGCCTTCCCTTTTCATGGAAATTTTCAAACACCACCAGGAGTTTTCCTTCAATGGGCGGCGGTACCACGGAAGCACTGCTCTCCTGGGCTAGGGTCAACGGCTGGATACCCTGCTTTTAATTTCCTCACAGTTCCTGAATGCAAAAGTAAAAAAAATGGGACATAGTTTAGTTCACCAGCCTAGGTATGTAAAACCCGATCAGAACCGTTTTAGATTATGGTTAGACCCTCGACTTTACCTTCGGCTTAAACCCTTGTATCAGCAGTTGGCGTCTCAGATAGGGAAGGGGGAGGCCCTCTGTAGTTTGTGACCATCTTATGCATCAGAAGCCTAAAGGCAAAAGAATACAGAACTCATAAGCAGAAGATAAATCCCTAGGTAAGTTAAGAGTAGCATCGCAAGGAACTGAAAAAAGAAAAAAAAAAGAAAAAGGGAACAGTGGCACAACAATGGTCTAGAAACCACTTTACCCTTTGCTCTAACCCTAGCGGACTTGTTGTTTTAACCAGAGGGTAGGATTTCTAGAATTCGTCCCCCGTGAAGTTTAGACACTATCGATTTCCTTTCGGCTCTCGGCTTCCAAGGCCTAGAAACCTGACCCAGCAACCAGAGTGTTCTCTACCAGGGTGGTACCTTCATCGATTCCTCAAGCCCGGTTTCAGGGTATAGGAGCCAGACAAAACCCTTCCTCTTCAAACCAGGAGTCCGAGTTCCCCAGGTCGATTGTGTCGCTGGGACGAAAGTAAAAGCATAAGTGTTTTAGGTATGTTTCACCTAACGCCTTTTGGAAAATCAAACCTTTGCTTTTAATCACCTACTGTTCCAGGACAGAGCTTTAGGAGAGAACCAAGGCTTTTAAATGTTCGACCTCGATGACAGCACCTTTCCTGTGCACCCTCGTCTCATGGCCCGAGGTCTGAAAAAAACCAGAACAGCTGGCTCCGACGGTACCACTTGCTATAACACATGGCAATGGGATATAATTTTTATTTTTTTAATTTTATTATTATGATGTCATTGTTGCCACATGTCAACTCAAATCCAGATACCAAATTCCAAAGTTTACATCATCTTCTATCCACCAATAAGTTGTTTACAAAATAGTTTTTTAACAAAATTAAAAGAAATATTTTACAAATCCCTAAGTTATACTTTACAAAACAGATTTTAATTTTTTTGATAAGGAGCAACTAATACAAAGTCAAAAGAGTTTGACTTGCAGCCGATTACAATATACCCTGCCTGCGGCAGGTATAATAATAATAAAATCCAAATAGTATAAAATTGAAGTCTTTAAAAAAATCCAAAACATGTAACATTTAAAATTTATAAAATTTAAACTCCCAATTATTTTCCCTGAATTATGAATATTAATATAATTTTAATATAAACTACAGCTTACCTCATGATTATCGAAATAATCAACACCCAAAATTATGATTATGTTGCGCACATTTTCAGGCCAACACGTTCATTATTGAATCGATATCCCACATAGTTGACTCTCAAAAGCTTTATTACCGAAAAAAGATGTGTTGTGTTGATGTCCATAGGCCGATGACTTTTAAATTAGCATCAAGTTAACACGTTGGATTGGATTAGATGGGTACGACAAAACTTACTATAAATTTATTAATGATATTAGAGTTTAACACATGGTGGATAAATTGAGGTAACAAAAACACGAAACACTGTTAAAAAAATGGAAAATGGAGGATTTTATCTTAAACAGAGTTATGACTCCAGCGGACCCACCACATTCACAAAATAAATAAAAAATAACAGCGACCACAACATGTATGTCTGCAACACACTACAGTGCACAATGAGGTTGCTAATCAAAATGAAAAGGATGATCAAATCAACAGCCGCTCTTCATTAAACAACCGGCGCTCATCATCAAATCAACCGCCGCTCTTCATTAAACAGCACAAAACAGAATTATCGTCTATCTATTACACACATCAGAAAGTTTGAAAGCGCCCAAAACCACCAGACACGCCATTAGTGAGAGAAGTTGAGCTTAGCAGCGAGCTCCTCTCCTGCACTGGAGTACGCCTGCATCCTGGGTCAGTGATTCGACATGGCTAGAAGGCCTTGCTCTCAGACTCGATCCCTTTAAATACGCCGAAGACGCCACTGCTCCTGATGGTGTGAAATATGCACCGTTCAGCATCAGATCTCCGTCCGATCTCCAGTTCCAGTGCTTCCATTCATCCCTGTTCTGGTTTACCCTCTTTGTTACCTCTTTAGCCCGCCCATTTGCAGGTGCTGAGAATCTATTGCCTTGACTGTTGATTGTGGGGTTTGCACTCCCACCAATTGCATACATTTCCCAGTGTCTGTAATCGTTGTTCACAACATGGAAGTATCCATGCCTACACCTGCAGCGTTCATTCATCCATTCATAAATGTTCATTTCTTGATTAGTTTGGAATACTGGAGGGAAAGGAGAAGGGGGATCTTCATCTATTTACCTTGGCATTCGCTGCACAAGACCTTCGCCAAAATGGTTGAATGCAATAGTCACCTGCATTTTGACGTCGGGAGTGTAGCTATCACGATGACCCAACAACATTACCTGCAATGCTCTCACAAAAACAGAGCAACTGTTATCATAAGATTTCAATGGCAGTTGGATTGAAATGAAATTGAACATTTTCTGTTATAGAGACTCCTAATCAAATTCCTGAATGTAACTACCTCATTGTGATGACTGAAATAGCTATTTGAGATGGTAATAGCAGTGGATCCCATGATGGCGTCAATGAGACGGTCAGCACATCTAGACAAGGAGACATGGTCAACCCAAATATGGCTTCCTCCGAAAATGGAGATCCCATCTCCATCACACATAGTTCTCCACCCGTAATGCGTAGGAGAGTCCCTCACCATAGCATTTCCTGCAGGTTTACAATGGTGAACATGAACGCCGTGGATGATGATGTTACGTACATGCTGAATCGTGATACAGGGACCGTATGCAATATGGACATTCACACCCCTTCTGTCGATTGTCTTGAAACTGTTCATCATCAGCTCTTCCTTCAGCTGGATGACCATGTTTCTCTTGAAAATGATCCATAATGGCTCTTTCTGAATCACCGCATGACGCAGGGTGCCCGGTCTTGGATTTACCGCATCATAATCGCTTTGTCCGTAACTACGTAAAACTTCTCTTTTTTGCCCCCCTTGGGCATGCCTGCCGAATCCAATGGCACACTCTGCCAGGCGTTTTCTATGGCGTTCCCAGTTTGGATCGCAACGCCAGCAATGATCAATGGGGTTACCAGTTTCGCAGGACAGATAGCCCAGCTCTCGCCTCCTCGTGCTGTTATCAATGCTCCTGGAATAACACAAACAATTCAAAATTAAAACACAAACAATTGTTATGATGTCATTGTTGCCACATGTCAACTCAAATCCAGATACCAAATTCCAAAGTTTACATCATCTTCTATCCACCAATCAGCTGTTTACAAAAATAAGTTTTTAACAAAATTAAAAAAAATATTGTACAAATCCCTAAGTCATACTTTGCAAAACAGATTTTAATTCTTTATAACTGCCTCAAAAGACACCAACTAATACAAAAGTCAAAAGAGTTTGACTTGCAATTGATTACAATATACCGGTTGAGGCAGGTATAATAAGCTAATTCCAATAATAAAAATAGAATGAATTAATGCCAATTAATCTTAAACCAGACCGACAAACCCATTGAATTATGTAATGGTAAGGGACTTACATTTTTCATCATTATTAATGTATAAAAGGACATTCCTAGTTGGGTAAGAGTGTGAGTTTAATGGTCAGTCCAGCTAGATTTAGTTGGTGGTCTCGGTAGAGAAAGCAACCATTCTTTTAACATAAAACTGGAAGCAGAAAGGGAAGCGGAAATGGAAATGGAACCAGAGATAGAAGCGGAAATGGAAACGGAAAGGGAAACAGAGATTGAAGCAGAAAGGGAAACAGAGATTGAAGCAGAACGGGGACGGAAACGGAAATTGAAGCGGAAGGACGACGGTTATTATTTGAAGTGCAGGACATTATAAGACAGTTTGGTGAACCTGAGCAACGATGGCAGGATCCGGATCAGGATCGTGACCCCCGACGCACAAGGGAGGTACAGGTAAGAACATCACAATTTCTTCGGCAATGGAGCCGGTTTTAGCGTCGAATACCTGCAAATCATCAAATTAATGTCGAGTTAGCACGGAGATCAACAGAACTTGGGGAACGAGGTGAACGTTTAGTAGAACGAAGATTAGCAGAACTTGGCCGGGAATGAGTCGAGATGGATGGATACTGCCAAGTATTATTAGATGGAGTTCAGGAGATTTTAAAAGATTTTGGGGAGCTCGAGGAACGATGGTAGGGTCCTGATCCTGATCCTGAACCCGAACGCACGGCAGACCTAACAAATGAGATGCAGAATAGAGCAGTGGAATATCTTCGAGAATGGCACTATTCATCTTTTTATCATCTGTTAGAAGATGAAACACTGAATGTCGACGAGGTACATCGGAGATCAACCGAACTAACGGAACGAGTTCAACGTTTTCCAGAACAATTCCCAGACTACATAGCGCTTTTACATGAAATTGAATCTGATGATCTGGAGTTAAGGCCTGACGAGAGGATAATGCGATTTATGAGCTTCCAATATTTCCAAGATTCATCTAGACTGATAACTGTATACACTATAGAGTGTGGAAGGTTGACACTCGTGAGACTCAAAGGAAATATTCTATTCTTGGTCATTTCAACTTTGGCTATGACTCTCTTACTTGGGGCTTATCATAGATAGTAGAATAAAACTGAATATTATACTTGTTCTGAAGTAATTGTTTTATACTAATCAGATTTACATTCAAATGTGGTACATAGAACAAATCATGAATACATTTATTTTCATTTTTCTTTGTAAGAACATGAAAAGTATCTTTTCCTTTAGCTGGAACCATAAACTCATCTCCTAGCTTGATATTTGTGACAACAGAAGAATCCAAACTAGAGAATAGTGACTTGTTACCTTTTATTTGATTGCTACAAACAATATCTAGTAGCCATAGATCTTTGTTGTAGTGTCATTCAATTTCTTTATGAGACATAAACATCACCTCTAACGAGCCTTCTTCTTCTTTAGAGACATTGGCTTTGCTATTGTTCTGATCATCTTGCTTCTTTCCGCATTCTCGTTCATAGTGTCCATACTTCTTGCATTAGTTACACTGAATATTGGACTTATTGGTCCATCTCTTGCCTCTCCTCCTCTCACCTTGAAAGTTGTGAGAGTGTTCTGAATGATGAGTGTTCATGAGTGTGATTGGTTCTGTTCTCTATAACTGGAGACCCTCAACCTCTTCTTCCTCTAACTCGTCCTCATCTGCCTCAACCTCTATTGAGGGAAGTTTGGGTGCTGAATGAATTGGTGAGTGAGTCTTACTCTTGATTGAGTAGAGATTCATGAGATAGAAGAGATCGATTCAACTCTTCTAGGGTGAAGTGAGACAAATCTTTTTCCTCTTCTATGACACTTACTACCATAGAAAATTTCATGGTAAGACACCTAAGAATCTTTTGAACAACTAACTTGTGTTCTATAGGTTCACCGAAGGCTTGAAATTGGGTCACAATGCCCGAAACCCTAGTCATGGATTTATTGACACTTTCAGTTTCCTTCATTTTTAAGTTTTCAAATTGAAGGTGTAGGGTTTGTAGTCTTACAGTTTTTACCCTATCTGTTCCTTTGTAGGTCAATGCAAGAAAATTCAAAACTTGATATACGCTGGTAGCTCCTGATACCTACAGGAAAATGGAATCCTCGATGCAAGTTTGGATCAACCATGTAGCTGTGAGATTCTGGTCTCAATGAGCTTCGACAACGCTCTTATAGGAATTATTCATTGCGTTGAGAGAATTTGTATCTGCTTCTTTGAACTCAGTTTCAACCATATCCCAACATTTGTTGAGGTGGTGAAATGTCTTCATCTTGATAGACCAAAACTCATAGTTGGCCCTAGTCAAAACGGGTCTAGAGATTGGCTTCGATATGCATGTACTAGCCATGCTCAGATGACTAAAAAAAAATATTTTCCCATTTTTTTTATTTAACAAAAAAAATCGAACACCTCTCCTTGTGCAATGGAAAAGATCTGTGAAGGGGCACAATGTTGTAGATGAGTGTTGAACACTTGCATATAAAGATCTAGCTAGCAAGAGAGAACAAACTGCTTGGAAAATAGAAAAATAATGAAAAACAGAGAGAAGGAATGAATAATTTTGTAGTGATATGTGTAAAATATTACAATAGATAATAGTTATTATGATTAGCAGAAATTAGGAAACATGCCATAGTGGTGGTCTAAAGAGTTCGGATGCATGGCATCAATTACGGAGTGAACTAACACCAAGGATGTCAGTCACAAAGTTAACTGAACCTGCATGGTTCTGCAAAACCCCCTATGAACACTACTATGAGGTAATAAAGAAAGGGCCTCGAGAACTAGGGCCATAATAGGTCACCCAAAAACAATGCAACTAATGAACACTGAAAGAAAATGAGGAAAGAGGGAAAATTCATGGGAACCCCCCCCCCCTAAATATACAATGTAAGAAAAGAAGAAAAAGACGGCTCCTAGGGAACTATGTCCTTCACTTCAATATGATTGCGTAGAGAGTGGAACTTCTGTGCAGTGAAGGTCTTGGTGAAGATATCAGCAGTCTATTCAAATGAAGGACAGAACTGCAGGTCAATGATCTGCTCGTGTACCAAATCTCTGATGTAGTGCATGTGGATCTCTATGTGCTTTGTCCACTGCCTTTGTACTATATCTCTGTAGAGCTTTAGAGTGCTCCGGTTATCACACCACATGACAATAGTACGGTGGAACTGGATGCCAAACTCAGTGAGAAAATGTTGTAGCCACAAATCCTGGACAATTATGTTGAATACCCCTCTGTATTCGACCTCAGATTAAGATAAAGCAATAGCATCCTACTTCTTGCTTGACCAACAAATGGGCCCTTAACCTAGATAGAGTGAGTACCCAGATGTGGACTTGTGATCAATGTTATTGCCTGCATAGTTAGAATTAGTGAATCCTATGAGATCCAATGCAGAATTTGGTGCATAGTGAATCCCCAAGGTGATGGTGCCATGTATGTTACGAAGCATCTGCTTGGTAGCCTTCCAATGTAGCTCATGTGGCTCCTCCATGAACTAATAGACTGCCCCAACTACATATGAGAGGTATGGTCTAGAGTGTGTAATATACAACAAGCTCGCCACGAGCTGTCTGTATAGAGTGCTGTCAACCAATGGAGTGTCCCTGCCATCCTCAAGTTTGACCCCAGATAGGAAAGGAGTTGATGCAGACTTGCAGTCTGTCATATGGAATCACTCTAGAAGATATCGAGCATACTTGGCCTAAGATAGTTTGATTCCTAAGGCATTGTGGATGATTTCAAGACCGAGGAATAAATGTAATGGACCCATGTCCGTCATCAAAACCCTTTCATGCAGAATCCTCTTGATTGCAGCAAGTGCTGAAGTCGAGCTACCAGTGATGAACAAATCATCCACATATAAAACTAGTAGCAAAACTGAGTCAGTTGTCCTAAGCATGTATACATTCGGACTTGACTTACACCATACAAAATTTTGGGACAATAGGTAGGAGTCCATCTTGGCATACCATGCTCTCGGGGCTTGCTTAAGGTAGTAGAGACACTTCTTCAGTGTACAAACCAAGGATGAATCTTGTATGAATCGTTCTGTCTGCTCCATGTATATCTCGTGAGAGAGATCACCGTGAAGAAATGCATTCTTCACATCCATTTGATGGACTTTCCACCTCCTAGATGTAGCAATGGAAAGTGCCAATCGAATGGAATCCATATTTTCTACTAGAGCAAAGATATCATCATAGACTAACCCATGAACGTGTTGAAAACCTTTGGCAACTAGCTTGGCTTTGTATCTATTGATCTTTCCGTCTACTTCCTTCTTGGTCATGTAAACCCATCTTCATATGAAAAGATTCATATCTGAAGGAAGTGGGATGAGATCCCAAGTCTAGTTCTTGAGGAGAGATTTGTACTCATCCTACATAGTAGATTTGCATAGAGGATTCCTTGTAGCCTCTGCATAGGCGCGCGAGTTTGAAGATATAACCATGTAACAATGCATGGGAATCATTGGTTCAGTAGCTATGAGTGCATGAGAATTTTCTTCAAACTGGGACTGTGTCCTCCTTGGATCCACTGGATCCCTCACGAGGTCACTTGCATCCTGTGGGGTTGTCTGTGCATATATCTTTCTTAAGATCATTATTCTCTCGTAGGAGAAAGGATGTGGATCAGCATATTCATGCTCATGTTCTTTGTCAGATTCTAAACTCAAATTGGAATCATGATCTTAATGACTCGACTCGTCATCAAGGATGTTTGGTGTAGGTAGAGGAACAAAAGTCTCTGCATGTGACTCCAATGGTGCATGCAAGGGGATTTCCTCAAACTGGACACTTTGCTCAATAAAGAGTTTGTATGTTGAGGGATCAATCAACCTATAACCCTTTAAATCTTTGGAATATCCCACAAAGATGCATGTAGTGATCTGAGCATCTAATGATTTCCTCTTTTCAGAGGGTATGCAGGCCCATGCACTTGATCTAAATATTCAGAAGTGGTTGGCTTTCGATTTGCAACTGCTGCATGCATCAAAAGGAGTCATGTCCTTGATAGATCTATCAGGAGATCTATTCTGTATGTATTCGTAACAATTAAGTGCCTCAACCCATAGTCTAGAAGAAAAAGACCTTGCATGCAACATGCAAGAGGCCATCTCTTTGAGGGATATGTTCTTCCACTCAGCCACTCTGTTCTCTTGTTGACTGTATGGTATTGTATGTTGCAACTGTATACCTACCTCTGAACTTAGATGTTGAGCATTCATGTTCACATATTCCCCCCCATTATCTGTCCAGAGGATTTTGATCTTTCTCGCAGACTAATTCTCTACAAGTGCTTAGAACTCTTTGAGATGCTAAAAAAATTTGGATTTCTGCATGAGAAAATACACCCAAGTATATCATGAGAAATCATCAATAAATGTAATCACATACCTCGCATTGTTGATGTGAGGAAAGGGTCCCATCAGATCACTATGGATGAGTTCCAAGGGTGAGGAGGCCCTCTTAGTCATCCCTTCTTCAAACATCCTTGACAAACTCCTTTGGAAAAATAAATGTTTGGAAAGCCAACGACCATTCCCTATAGACTTGCTGTATGTATCTGAAATTAAGATGACCAAATATTTTTTTCCATAACCTACTACTATAATTAGCATGCGTAAGTAATAAGGCTGAATCTGGTTCAATGGATTTAGAAAAGGTCTAAATCCTAAATCTGTGATTTACCTCACCAGTGGAAACTTTAGAGTTGCTTTGTATCTAGAATATATTCACATCATCGAGAGTGAATTCAACTCTCTTTTCGGTGCCATCATGTGTAATCTAATAGATGGAGAGAAGATTTGCTGATAGTTTTGGAACATGTAGCACATCCTCAAAGCTACCATGATTGAGTTCAATTCTTCCCTTGCTGGTGATCTCAAAAAGAGAATCATACCCCATAAGTATAGGAGGACCTTTGCATGCATCCAATGAAGAGAAGGCTTCATTGGTGTCAACCATATGGTGAGATGTGCCTCAATATACAATCCATGCATAGGGAGATGAATTAATGGCAATCAAAGCATGGCTACAGTTACTTTATTGGGAGCATGATCTTTAGGCTTCGTCTTGGCACCCTTTAAAATGTGATTCCCAAGGTTGTGCTTATGAAGTATCTAGACCATCTAATCTATTTGCTTCTTCATCCATGAGGATTCTAGAAGGAATCCTCTTTGATAGTATGTGCATTTATCCTATTTCTTCCCTTTTTCACCTTTGGATCCGAAGGAATCATTGAAGGGTTTTGTGTTCCCTTTGTCTTTGGATTTAGATCCTTGTTTTGGGTCATGACTACAATCATGCACAACAAGAGCATGTGCCTTGGAGCCCTTGATTTTTCCCATACTGAAGAGCTTATCTTGTTCCTGAGACAAAGATTAAATAAAAGCATCAAGAGTGGGCATGGTCTAGTTCTTACCAGAGGTGAGCCTCACTGAATGAAACGTGGAGACAAATACAAAGTATTCCAGTCCAAGCTTGATGAGGATCGATAGAACCATCTAGTTTTTCTCCTTAGATTTATCAACCCCGCAACCCTTGAGTTGCAGCAGCAAATCCTTGTATCTTGTCAAGAAATCCTATATATTGTCAAAGCTTGATGGATCCAAAGAGAGCAGCTCCACTTCGAGCATGTGGCCTTTCATGTCATCTTGATTTCCAAAGAGTCCTTTCATGGTGGTCCAAACTTCATTGGGATTTTTCTAAGAAGAAATATGGAAAAGTATCTAGGGGAGATGTTCATGCGGAGGGCTTCGTAGGCCTCATCCATCCGATTTAGGTATTTGGAATTTTCTATGGCTACTGTAGGCTCAACCTCTATGGCCATAGAAATCCTTTACAATGCTCTACTTCGAAGAAAGATCTCCATCTTTGCCTCTAGTGCAAAATAATTGTATGGTGTGAGAATAACTTCCTTTGGAAACTCCATTCTTCCAACGATTTTCAAACTTTTGTACCTACAAATAAAAATACTGATGTGCCTTTGTCCTAGTAGCAGAGCTTTGATACCATGTAGATGAGTGTTGAACACCTGCATAGAAAGATCTAGCTAGAAAGAGAGAACACACAGCTTGCAAAACAAAAAACTAATGAAAAACAGAGAGAAGGAATGAACAATTATGTACTGATGATATGTGTAAAATATTACAATACATAATATCTTATCCTGATTAGCACAAATGAGGAAACATGCCATAGTGGTGATCTAAAGAGGTTTGAGGCATGCCATTAGTTACAAAGTGAACTTACACCAAGAATGCCAATTACAGAGGTAAGTGAGCTTGCATGGGTCTGCAATAGGTTCCAAGATAATTCCATGAGGTTCACCGGGATTTCCCAATTTGAACAGAGCGGTGGCACTGCTGGCTAGCTGGTTCTGCACAATAGGCGATGTTAGAGCATTTTCACTGTGTCAAAGATGCAGTGGCCCTTTTTGGTAATGTGGTTCCCCAGTTGTAAAATTGCCGTGGAGTAAAGCCGCCCTCGATTATCCAGTGAATAATTATTTACACAAAATTAGAAGGACAACTTACAATAGTGGTATCAAAGTGATATCAAATTATAGAAGCAACGAGAGTTAGTCGATTAGTTTTTGTTCTATATTACTTCATAAAGAGTTTAAAAAATAATTGGTAATAGGCACTGTTATGGTGTTATGGTATATATGTTTAAGGTTCTATATCCTTATCTTTTGTGGGAGTGAATATTCTTTACTTTAAGTTTTATGTATGTTTATTAAATAAAGTGAAGAAGGATACTTTGGAGTTTGACCAAACAAGAGATGAGGCTTCTTACTCGTGTTTTTTTCATAAATAACGATAGTCATTTCTTGTTTTTTAATAATAATATGTTAGTTTTGAATGTTAAAATTTTCATTATCCTTACATTTAAGGATACACTTTTTCTTCTTAATAATGGTTAATTTTCAAGCTAAATATAAATGGTGATGCTTATTTGTAGTCAAGATGCTTATTTGTAGTCAAGCACATTTTATTACAATGTTTCAAGGGTTTCAGATTATTTTTGGTTTAGTGGTTATAAAAAGTTATGTGATTTTAAATATTGAGTTGTATTAGTAAATTAAGTTGTAGTATATATGCATGTTAACTATTTGTTAAATTGTTTTAATTACTATAAATTACTTATTGTTAAACTGTTATAAAACTATGTTAGTAATTAAATTGTTGTATATGGATTATTTGTTAAATTGCATCAACCTCTCTAGATTACTATTAAATAGTTGTAAAAACAAATAATAAAAAACTCCTAATGAATTGTATTAGTTATTCACATAAGTGTTGGTAAAAATGATTTAGTGAAATAGGAAGCCCCTCTTTCTAGGGCATCTGTTTGCACTAACTCATGAGAAGGAATAAGAGGAGCAACGACATCTAAGAAATCTACATTTCGGATTGACTAACTCAGGATAAGGAATACAAGGAGCAAGGACATCTGGGAAATGTGCATTTTGGATTGACATGTTCAGTACTACAGGTAGGCATAAAGCAAGCCTTCCAAACCTAGCCAACCCAAAATTGAACTCCATCCAAGGCTTAAATTTTCACGAAGATCTAGTAGTTTTGTTACTGTATTATTAGTGGGTATCAAGATGTGGAACCAAAAAAGTATTAAGAATTGATTTGTGTATCTAAATATTGGACCAGATTTTCGTTAAGAGAATACATGAAGCAAAGGGATGAAAGAGGCTATGGGAATTGGAGATTTGAAGGATTTTTTACTCTTCCCTATGATTTTCATAATGATTTAAATCGAATTTGTCTTGTTCTGTTGCTTTCAGTTCAAGGACATCAAATCTGGTTTCAGTTGATGCAATGGCCTACCTTCTCTAACCATCATTGTGTTGACCACACAAACCGAAATTCTGGTCACGTGAAGCTGATATTTAATCCTCTCCTTGTGATTATTATCCCATATCTAGCTCATAGGTGGATTTAACCTAACGAAACTAACGCTCATAGAGGGCTTTGAATGATGATTTCAGCCAAATCTCTGAATGAGGTTTAGAAGGAAAATATGCACTCATATACATCTCTAATCTGATTGTTTGCTATCACGGTCACCAAATAGGTCAAACAATATGTTAAGTGAAGCGATCAAGATTTACGACCAGAAGCCTTCAAATGTTAATATTTTGTGGTAAGGATAACAGGACAACAGATTTAGTAGCCTCAGGTTTTTTGGTTTTCCCTTAGCACAAGGTTATTCAAAAAATTCACTTAACGTTTTTCTTTGGTGATGGCAGAAGTGTTTAGCAACAAATAACCCAAGCATGTGTTATTGTAGCCTAACTCAATCATAATTGTAGGTCAGAAATGATAAAGAAAACAATGAAGCATAAATAAACATTATGGGCATATACTATGGGCATATTGATTTCCTTCTCATTATTAGACTCAGCATAAGTAGGAAATAGAGAATGTGAATACCATAGGTTAGCAAAAACCATGGGTCAGCTAACTGACTAACTAAACAACATTGGGATTGCATTCTTCAACACACCCCTTTAATCTCAACTTGCAGTACATCTTCAGCAGTGTCTATTCCTAAGTGCTCTCTCTGATTGTCAAATGGAGATGTTCCCAATGGATTAGTGAACATGTAAGCCAACTTCTCCTTAGAGCCACAAAATAGTAAGGAATTTTGTCCATCATTGACTAACTCACAAATGAAATGATAGGGAGTGTCAATGTGTTTGTTTTTTCTATGAAATACGTTATGTTTGGACAACTGTTTTCAGTGTGTCCGATATCTTTTAAAAGTATTCTTAGCCAAACTAGATGGCAAGTTGTTGTGGTGGCTGCTACATATTCTGCTTCTGTAGAAGACATGCTGATAATGGGTTATTTTTAATATTCCCAAGAGATAAGGTTTGTACCAAAATGGAAAGCATAACCATATGTGCTTTTCCTATCATCAATACTACCTACAAAATCACTGTTAGTGTACTTATAGCTCTATGAGAGTACTATGTGTATGAGTGTACGCGAGGCCATATCCAAGTGTGTCTGCAACATATCTTAGAATTATTTTTCCAACTTCTAGTGAGAGTCTTTGGGAATAAAGCTGGAAATAATACTGATGACATACATCAAATCAGGTCTAGTTGGAATCAAGTACATTAAACTGCCTACCATTTGTTTATAGAGTGTAGCATTTACTTCTGGTTCATTATTATTATTGGTTAACTTGGTGCCAAGAGAAATGGGGGTTTCTGGTGGTTTACATTTATCCATTCTGAATCTTTGCAAAACATTAGTAGCATACTTATGCTAGCAAATAAAAATACCTTGAGCACTTGGAGTAACTTCCATTTCAAGGAAGTACTTCATCAGTCCTACATCAATCATTTCTAATTCTTTTTTCATGATTGTCCTGAAATATTCAAGTATGAAATTACCAGTGTAAATCATGTCATCAACATAAAGACATACGATCAACATTTTACCTTGCTCTGTTTTGACATACAGAGTGGGCTCATTTCTGCTTCTGCTGAAACCTTTGTTGATGAGGTAGGAGTCAATCCTATTGTACCAAGCTCATGGATCTTGTTTTAGACCATACAAGGCCTTTTTCAGCTTAGACACTTTGTGTTCATGACCTTTGACGATATAACCCGGTGGCTGGTCTACATAAGCTTCTTCTTCAAGAATACCATTAAGAAATGCCAATTTCACATCCATTTGATACACAACCCATTGATTTTGTGTTGCAATGCAAGTACAACTTGGATGGTATCCATACTTGCTATAGGAGAAAAGTTTTCATCATAATCTACACCATACTTTTGTGCATATCCTTTGGCAACCAACCTTGCCTTGTGCTTTTCAAGTTCTCTGTTTTCATTTAGTTTGGTATTCTAGACTTGTTTGACTCCAATAATGGTTTTGTTTGCAAGGATGTAAAAAAGATACCAAGTAATTTTTTTTCTCGATTGCATCAATCTCTTCATTCATGGCTTTTACCCACTGTGCATCCTTCACTGGTTGACAGGAGAATAAAGCATACTGAAGTTGCTCAAGATTTTGGTTTTCTGGTTTTGTGGTGGACTCTCAGCTCATGTTTCTTCTTTCTCTTGTACTTCCAATCTTGGAAGTCTGATAGGGAGATATGGCTGATATTGACATTCTTCATGTTGTATGTTTGAAGGATCACTCCAGCATTTGTCTTCAATGAATTTTACGTCTCTTCTCACCACAACCTTTTTGGTGGCAAGATTATAGAGTTTGTATGCCTTGTGTTGTTCACTGTAACTAGTGAAAATGCAGTGCTCACTCTTATTATCTAACTTTTTTCTGAGCTCATCAGCTATATGTGCAAATGCAACACTACCAAATATTCTAACATGTGCGACACTAGTCTTAGTGCCACTCCACGCTTCTTCAGGAATATTGTCCTCAACAGTCATTGTGGGTGATCTGTTGAACAAATAAACTAAGCATGCAACAACTTCATCCCAACAATCATCTGATAGCTTCTTGCGTGACATCATTCTACGGGCCATGTTCATGATGGTCTGGTTCTTTCATTCAACAACTACAGTCTACTATGGAGTGTATCTGGTGGTGAACTGTCTCTGGATTCTATGGTGCTTACAGAAGTTTGAAAACTCATGTGAATCATATTCTCCTCCACCATTTGACCTCATCATTTTAATGAACATTACAGGTTGCTTCCAGGTGAGAGCCTTGAACTCTTTGAACCTGTAGAAGCTCTCTCATTTGTTTATGAGGAATTAAATCCATACTTTCTTGCTAAAATCATCAATAAAGGTTAGAAAATAAAAACTACCTCCTATGGATTGGGTTTGCATGGGTCCATAGAGGTTTCTATGAACAAACTCAAGATGTTCTTTGGCTCGAGATGTGGAAGCTATCCCTTTGATGTTTACTAGTGATACAATCCTCATATGTGTTGGATTGTTAATGAATAACCGGTAACCCATTGACAATTGTCTATTTGTGCGGGAGATTGAGACTCTTGAAGGGAAGATGACCAAATATACAGTGCCATAACCAAGATTCATGTAGACTGGAAACTGTATAGGCTACAGAGTGTGGAAGCTTGATAGTCGTGAGACTCAAAGGAAATATTCTATTTTTGGTCATTTCAACTTTGGCTATGACTCTGTTACTTGGTGGTTTATCATAAATAGCATAGTATGTATCATAAAACTAAATATCATACTGGTTCTGAAGTAATTGACCTATACTAATCATATTTACATTCAAATGTGATACATAGAACACATCATGAATAAATTTATTTTCATTTTGCTTTGTAAGAACATGAATAGTACCTTTTCCTTTAGCTGGAACCATAAAGTCATCTCCTAGCTTGATATTCATGACAACAGAAGAATCCAAACTAGAGAATAGTGACTTGATACCTGTCATTTGATTGCTGCAACCATTATCTAGTAGCCATAGATCTCTGTTGCAGTGTTATTCAGTTGCTTGATAAGACATAAACATCACCTCTGATGAGCCTTATTCTTCTTTAGAGACATTTCCTCTGCTATCATTCTGATCATCTTGCTTCTTTCTGCATTCTCATTCATAGTGTCCATACTTCTTGCAGTAGTTACACTGAATATTGGACTTATTGGTCCATCTCTTGCCTCTCCCCCTCTCACCTTGAGAGTTGTGAGAGTGTTCTGAATGATGAGTGTTCATGAGTGTCACTCATTCTGTTCTTTGTAACTAGAGACCCTTGACCTCTTATTCCTTTACCTCATCCTCATCTGCCTCGACCTCTATTGAGGTAAGCCACGGGGACTTCACTTAGTGAACCTCTCACATAGCATGTGCGATCGTGGGATATTAAAGAATACCCTTAATTTCAAGAGATATTGACCCAAACTCTTTTTGTTGAAACCCCCTCCCAATACTTAAAACCTCCTCCCCACCCCTTTTTATAGCTCAATCCTTATAAACCACCCTACCCACCCTAACCTTAAACCCCTCACCCCCCAGTACCTGTAATATATTAGTTTGATTTTTTATATTTTTAAAACCCACAATATGAACTAACGTGATAGGATATTGGTCAATAAGTGAAGCCCCCGTGCGGGAAGCTTGGGTGCTGAAAGAATTGGTGAGTGACTCTTACTCTTGATTGAGTAGAGCTTCATGAGATAGAAAAGATCGATTCAACTCTTCTAGGGTGAAGTGAGACAAATCTTTTTCCTCTTCTATGACACTTACTACCATAGAAAATTTCATGGTAAGACACCTAAGAATATTTTGAACAACTAAATTTTGTTCTATAGGTTCATTGAAGGTTTGAAATTGGGTCACAATGCCCGAAACCCTAGTCATGGATTTATTGACACTTTTAGTTTCCTTCATTTTTAAGCTTTCAAATTGAAGGTGTAGGGTTTGTAGTCTTACCGTTTTCACCCTATCTCTTTTTTTGTAGGTCGATGCAAGAAAATTCCAAGCTTGATATGCGCTGGTAGCTCTTGAGACCTGTAGGAAAATGGTCTCCTCGATGCAACTTTGGATCATCCATGTAGCTGTGAGATCCTGGTCTCGACGAGCTTCGACAACGCTCTTATAGGAATTATTCATTGTGCTCAGAGCATTTGTATATGCTTCTTTGAACTCAGTTTCAACCATATCCCAACATTTCTTGAGGTGGTGAAATGTCTTCATCTTGATAGACCAAAAATCATAGTTGGCCCTGGTCAAAACGGGTCTAGAGATTGGCTTCGATATGCTGGTACTAGCCATGCTTGGATGACTAAAAAAAATATTTCCCCATTTTTTTTATTTAACAAAAAAAATAGAACACAACTCCTTGTGCAACGACAAAGAGCCATGAAGGGGCATAGTGTTGTAGATGAGTGTTGAACACCTGCACAAAAAGATCTAGCTAGCAAGAGAGAACACACTGCTTGCAAAACATAAAAATAATGAAAAACAAAGAGAAGGAATGAATAATTTTGTAGTGATATGTGTAAACTATTACAATACATAATAGCTATTCTGTTTAGTAGAAATGAGGAAACATGCCATAGTGGTGGTCTAAAGAGATCCGATGTATGACATCAGTTATAGAGTGAACTGACACCAAAGCTGTCAGTCACAGAGGTAATTGAGCCTGCATGGGTCTGTAACACCCCCTCTGAACGCTACTATGAGGTAATAAAGAAAGGGCCTCGACAACTAAGGCCATAATAGATCATCTGAAAACAATGCAACTAATGAACACTAAAATAAAATGAGGAAAGAGGGAAAACATCATGGGAAACCCCCCTCAAGATACAATGTAGGAAAAGAAGAAAAATACAGCTCCTAGGAAACTGTGTCCTTCACTCCAAGATGAATATGCAGAGAGTGGAACTTCTGCACAGTGAAGTTCTTGGTGAAGATATCAGCAGTCTGTTCAGATGAAGGACATAACTGCAAGTCCATTATTTGTTCGTGTACTAAGCTCCGATGTAGTACATGTGGATCTCTATGTTCTTTGTCCGCTGCCTCTGTACTCTATCTCTGCAGAACTTTAGAGTGCTCTGGTAGTCACACCGCATGACAATAGGACGGTGGAACTGGATGCCAAACTCAGTGAGAAAATTTTGTAGCCACAAATCTTGAACAATTATGTTGAAAACGCCTTTGTATTCAACCTCAAATGAAGATAGAGCAATAGAATCCTGCTTCTAGCTTGAACAACAAATGGGCCCTTAACCTAGACTGAGTTAGTACCCGGATGTGGACTTGTGATCAATGCTATTGCCTGCCCAGTCATAATTAGTGAATCCTATGAGATCCAATGCAAAATTTGGTGCATAGTGAATACCAAAGGTGATGATGCCCTGTACATATCAAAGGATCTGCTTGGTAGGCTTCCAATGTATCTCATGTGGCTCTTCCATGAACCGATAGACTGCCCCAACTACATATGAGAGGTATGGTCTAGAGTGTGTAAGATACAACAAGCTCACCACAAGCTATCTGTACAGAGCGTTGTCAACCAATGCAGTGTCCTTGCCATCCTCAAGTTTGACCTCAAGTAGGAAAGGAGTCGGTGCAAACTTGCAGTCTGTCATATCGAATCGCTCTAGAAGATATCGAGCATACTTGGCCTAAGATAGTTTTATGCCTGAGGCATCGTGGATGATTTCAAGACCAAGAAATAAATGTAATGGACTCATGTCCGTCATTAAAAACCTTTCATGCAGAATCCTCTTGACTACAGCAAGTGTTGAAGTCAAGCTGCCAGTGATCAACAAATCATCCACATATAAAACTAGAAGCAGAACTGAGTCAGTTTTCCTAAGCATGTATATATTTAGACCTAACTTACACCATCCAAAATTTTGGGACAATAGGTAGGAGTCCATCTTGGCATACCATGCTCTTAAGGTCATAGAGAGACTTATTCAGTATAGAAACCAAGGATGAATCTTGTCTGAATCCTTGTGTCTAATCCATGTATATCTCATGAGAGAGATCACCATGAAGAAATGCATTCTTCACATCCATTTGATGGACTTCCCACCTCTTGGCTGCAGCAATGCACTACAACAAAAACTAGATTTAGCGTCTCTTTTTGCATCCTTTTTTGTGTCTAGACCATCTTTTAGTGTATTTTTCTTCATTTTTTGGACAAAATGGCACAATTTCATGGGTTGGTGCTATTTTAGGTGTTTTTTGCATCCTTTTTCTAAATCTGGCACAAATTGTGGTGTAATTTGCACTGGGTTTTGCACCTGGTTATGCGCCAGGTTTTGCATCAGGTTTTGTGACAGGTTTAGAGCCTTGTTTTGCACCTAATTTTGTGCCTATTTTGTACATCTACTTGTGGAAATTGAAACCAGGTGTTAGAACAATTACACTCACAAAAATTGCCAATTACACATGCAAATTACTCACAAAGGAGACTGAATATGGAGCAGAACACTAATCTGTATTGAATAAGTGTACAATAGCCAACCCTGTGAAGTCATAGGCTTCCACAATAAATAATTACATGAGATATTCGAATGCATAAGGATTCCATTCGAATTTGGTCAAAAGCAGGCTTACTAAATCTAGGCAAATCCCCCATAGGTGCATAAAGCAGTTTCCAAATCTGTCTAGGAGCTCACGAATTGGAAAAATCAATTAGGTAAGCTAATAGATGATGGAAGGACAACCCATGCATTCTTTTCTTAGGAGAAAAGAGTGGAGGATGATTAGGACAAAAAACAAGTTAACTTCACCTAGTCAAACTTTCCCAATTGCCTTAAAACTCAGAAAAAACAGGCAATAAAGCAAAAAAAGCAGACATGTGCTAGGAAGGCCAGGAATAAAGTAGATTTGATTCCATGTGGTTTCCCAAGTGCTCCATGACTCAAATTTAGCAAGTTTGACCACTTTGGATGTGTGGAGGACAACTTGCATAAGGTGAAATATGGAAACTAGGAAAATAAGACAAAAATTGGATTAATTAATGTCTAAGGTAGCTAACTATGGGTTGATTATTCTAACACCCGCCCTTAAGCTTGACTTATGAGTAAAATATCAGAAAATTATAGGGTCTAGAAACAAGGCTTAGTCACCCTTTACATATTGCATGTCCATTTAACCAAGGAAAGAGGCAAAAACCCAGTGGGAAAAATCCTCCCTTAAACATGGACAATAAAACAAAATTTGAAAATATTGTCATCACTCATGCTTCACAGCATGATTAGAAATCCCCAGCAGTGATTTGAGATTGCTGAATGTCTTCTCACAAAAAAATTTGGTGAAGATATCTGCTACTTGTTCTGAAGATGAACATAAGAGTAGGTGAATGGTGCCATCATGCGCAAGCTGTCTGATGTAGTGCATATGGATCTCAATGTGTTTGGTTCTCTGCTTCTGAACTGAATCATTATAGATTCAAATGGTACTATGATTATCACAATAGATAGTAGTTGAGTATTCTGATTCGAAGCCACACTCACCAAGTAACCCGTGCAACCATAAACATTGAGTTGTTGCATTTACAAATCCTCTGTACTCTGCTTCTATAGATGAGAGTGCAATGGCACTCTATTTCTTGCTTGACCATCTGATTGGCCCTTCAGCAAGTATGAACACATATCCTGATGTTGACTTTCGATCTGTGTTGTCACCTGTCCAATCACTATCAATAAACCCAATCAAATCAAGATCAGATTTAGCTTTGTAGAAGATCCCATGAGTCCTTGTTCCCTGAACAAAGTTAAGGATCCTTTTGGCTTCTCTCCAATGGATCTCATGAGGCTGATCCATGTATCTTGAATCCACACTTACTGCATAAGAAATATCAGGTTAAGTATGTGTAAGATACAGCAAACATCCAATCAATTGCCTATACAGTGTATTGTTTACCATAGGTGAAGAATCAGCTTCTTCAAGCTTAACTCTTGAAAGGAAAGGAGTCTTGCTTGACTTGCAATCCTTCATATTGAATTTTTTCAGCAAATCCAAGGCATAATTGGACTGATGTACTTTGATTCCTTCTTTGTTTTGAGCAATCTCGATCCACAAGAATTGGCTCAATAAGCCCAAATCAGTCATTGAGAAGGCATGGTTCATTGCATCCTTCAAGGAAACAATTTCATCCTTTGAGCTTCCTGTAATGAGAAGGTCATCTACATACAAAAAAATGATCATTAATGAACCATGATTCAGCTTTAAATAGGCATTTGGATCTGATTTGTATCGAACAAAATTCAGTGATAGCAGAAAGCTATCAATCTTGGCATACCAAGCCCTGGGGGCTTGCTTAAGCCCATACAATGACTTCTTTAGCTTGCACACAAGAGATGGATTAGTAGCAAATCCTTGAGGCTGCTACATGTAAATCTATTTACTGAGATATCCATTTAGGAAAGCACACTTCACATCCATGTAGTGTACCTCCCACTGCTTTGAAGCTGCAATGGCTAAGGCTAGCCTGATGGAGTCCATCTTTGTCACTGGTGCAAAGGTCTCATTGTAGTCTATGCCATGTACCTATGAGTAGCCCTTGGCTACCAATATGGCCTTGTATTTTAGAGGTGAACCATCAACAGCAAATTTTGTTTTGTAAACCCACTTACACTGAACTAGCTTCCTCCCTGGGGGAAGATCGATCAGCTCCCAAGTGTTGTTCTTCTGGAGTGAGCTGAACTCTTATTTCATGCCTATTTTCCATCATGGATCATTTGCTACATCTTCATATGTCTATGGGTCTAATTCAATGATAAGATATCATTTCTCTGCAAACATAGGATCTTTCATGCACAGAGCACTCTCAAACTGAGATCTAGTCCTCCTAGGATCATTAGGATTTCCAGCTAGTTCTCCAGCTGCATGAATGGTCTTTGATTCCCATTTTGGTCTTGTAGGACTGTTAGGATCTGAAATTAAATCATCATTATCAGACATATCAGAATCAGCATTTTCAACTATCTCTTCACTTACATTCAAAGGTTCTGGTGGTGAAGAGGATTCTCCAACTTCCACTGCTGCTAGGGGCTCTTCTTGAAACTAAACACACCTTTTAATGAAGGATTTGTTTGTGCTCAAATTGATCATCTTGTACCCTTTTGAATCTTCAAACTACCCAAAAAATAGACACTCTTGGCTTTGGGGCTGGAAAGCCTTCCTCTTTTCTGTTGGAATTCTAGCCCAAGCCCTTGAGCCAAAAATCCTGAAATGGGTCACATCTAGCTTGTGCCCACTCCATGCTTCGAAAGGAGTCATACCATCAAGCTATTTATGAGGCACCCTATTCTGGATATAGGCTGCACAATTTATAGCTTTGACCCATAACCAATTGTGGCAAAGTCTTAGCGTCCATCATGCATGTTGCCATCTCTTTCAGTGATCTGTTCTTCCTCTCAGCAACACCATTCTGCTGTGGTGTGTAAGGGATAGAATGTTGCATCTGAATACCTAAATCTGCACAATATTGAATAAAATTAGACTTGACATACTCACCACCATTGTCAGATCTGAGGACCTTGAGTTTCCTCCCAGATTGGTTTTAAACCAAAGCCTTAAAGACTTTGAAGAAGCCAAAAACTTCAAACTTGTGTTTCAGGAAGTAAACCCAGCAATACCTGGAAACGTTATCTATGAATGTCAATGTATATTTGGCCTGACTCATTGAAATATGAGGAAATGGGCTAGCAACATCACTGTGGATCAACTCAAGAGGTGCAGAGGTTCTCTCATGACTAGCTTTCTCAAATTTATGCTCTGGGTGTTTTCCTAAGATGCAACCTTGACAGACTCCTTTGGAAAACTTAATCTTTGGTAGCCCTATGACCATTTCTTTTTCACTAATATCAGAAATATACTTGTAATTTAGGTGGCCAAATATTTCATGCCAAATTTTGCCTGCCTCATTAGCATGAATTAGAAGAGTAGAGGGGTTTGAGTAGGGTAGGAAGTGTGAGAACATGTATACCTTCGAAGTGTGATTTGCAATTCCTTTTTCAATGACTTTACCACTTGAGATCTCTATGATCTCAACTTCATCAAGGGAGAATATGACCTTCTTTGGAGACCCTGTGTGGGTCATCTGATACACTGATAAGAGGTTAGAGGCAAGACCTGGAACATACAACACATTGCTGAACTTAGCATGGTCAAGATCAATCCTCGCTTTGCCCAAACTTTTAGTGAGAGATTCATATCCCAGTACTATTGGTGGACCTTTTGACATGTAAAGTGAGATGAATGCCTCCTTGGTCGAAACCATATATCTTAAAGCTCCAGAATCAATGATGAAACTAGGTTATCTTGATGTGCGAGCAACCAATGCATGAAATCTCTCTCTGTCTTCTAAATTTGATCCTCCTTCCCTCTTCTTTGAGCTGTCTAGAAGGGAGATGCCATTCTTGTCCAGGAGTTGGGTCAGCATGTCTATTTTATTCTTCATGCAGGAGCTTTCAGAATGATTTCCCTTACTACAGTATGCACACTTGCTCATTTCTCCTTTCTTCTTCTTCTTCTTCTGGGGGTTCTTGTTGGAACGTTGAGGCTCCTCTGGAGACTTGTTCTTATCTCTCTTTTGCTCAGGTGGCTTCTTAGATTTCTTCTTGCTTTTTGAATCCACCCTTGAATCTACAACAACTAGGGCTTGGTCTTTGGAAGGTTTGATGGTGCCCATCATCACCAATTTATCTTGTTCTTGTGTGAGAGATTCCATGAAATTTGCAAGGCTAGGAATTTTCCAGGCTCGAGCTGTCAACTTTGTGGCATAGAAGGTCAAAAAAAACACTGAGTAGTCAGGGCTAAGCTTCAAGAGTATGGCCAAAACCAGTTGCTCATCCTTATTTTCGATTGCACATTGTTTTAGCTGCAAAACAAATGCTTTGAACTTGGAAAAATAGAGTTGCAGGGATTCAAAGCTATTGGGACTCAGGGAGATCAATTAATTTTCAATTTGATGTCCCCTCATCTCATCTGTCTTACCAAAAATCTCAACAAGCTTCTCCCATACTTCATTCGGTGATGTTAATCCATCAAGATGGAAAAGGAGGTCTTTGGATATGCTCAGACACAGGAGACCATAGGCCTCATCCCTACTGTTGTGCCATTTAATCTTCTCTACATATGCATTGGGCTCTACTTATATTTCCATAGTCACTCTATAGAGGCCTTTCTCTCTCAACAGTATCTCCATCTCTGCTTTCCATTCAAAGAAGTTAAATGGAGTCAAGATGATCTTCTGAGATTGATCCATAGCTCAGAAATTGTCCCTTCAGTCAGCAGAATGCTCGTAGTCAATGATGTCAAACCTGCAATAACAAATTGGAAGGATAGAAATCAATCTACGAAGGCTCTGATACCATGTGGAAATTTAACCCAGGTGTTAGAACAATTACACTCACAATAATTACCAATTACACATGCAAATTACTCACAAAGGAGACTGAATATGGAGCAGAACACTAATCTGTATTGAATAAGTGTACAATAGCCAACCCTGTGAAGTCATAGGCTACCACAATAAATAATTACATGAGAGATTCGAATGCATAAGGATTCCATTCGAATTTGGTCAAAAGCAGGCTCACTAAATCTAAGCAAATCCCCCGTAGGTGCATAAAGCAGTTTCCAAATTTATCTAGGAGCTCACGAATTGGAAAAATCAATTAGTCAATCTAATAGATGATGGAAGGAAAACTCATACATTTTTTTCTTAGGAGAAAAAAGTGGAGGATGAAGAGGACAAAAAACAAGTTAACTTCACCTAGTCAAACATTCCCAATTGCTTTAAAACTCAGAAAAAGCAGGCAATAAAGTAGAAAAAGTAGACATGTGCTAGGAAGGCCAGGAATAAAGTAGATTTGATTCCAAGTGGTTTCCCAAGCACTCCATGACTCATATTTAGCAAGTTTGACCACTTTGGATGTGTGGAGGACAACTTGCAGAAGGTGGAATATGGAAACCAGGCAAATACGACAAAAATTGGATTAATTAATGTCTAAGGTAGCTAACTATGGGTTGATTATTCTAACACTACTCTTATTGTGCCCCCTTTTACACCCATGTTTTCCTCAACTTTTATGCCCTCATTTTCATCCACTTTTTCATCCTTTTTTACATCCACTTTTGCATCCACTTCTGCTATTTTTTTTGCATCCCTTCATGTGCCAAGTTTTGCATCAAATTTTACATCCTGTTTTGAGTCTAGTTTTGCATCTCATTTTGTTTCATCGTTTTTTGCATCCACTTTTGCATCCATTTTTTCGTCCACTTTTGCACCCACGTTTTCATCCCTTTTTGCATCCCATTTTGCATCCATGTTTACATCTTTGTTTGCATCTACTATTGCATCCACTTTTGCATCCACTTTTGTCGCATCCCAATTCACACCCATTTTTGCGCTTACTTTTACACCCACTTTTGCTTCAACTTGTGCATCCATGTTTGCATCTTTTTTTGCATCCAATTTTACATCAGTTATTGCATCCATTTTTACATCCACTTTTGCATCGGGTTTTGCGTTGGGTGTTATGACTACTTTTGCATCTACTTTTGCATCTACTTTTGTTGCATCCACTTTTGCATCCAATTTTGTATCCAATTTTACATCCATGGTTGTATCCACTTTTGCACCAATTTTTTCATCATGTTTTGCTTCCATGATTGCATCATTTTTTGCATCCACTTTTGCATCACCTTTTGCATCCATTTTTGGTGCACCCCATTATGCGCCCACTTTTGTGCCTACTTTTGTTGCATCCATGTTTGCATCCTTTTTGCATCCATGTTTGCATCCTTTTTTGCATCCATGTTTCTATCCACTTTTGCATCAAGTTTTACACCTAGATGTTGAAGATGAAAATGAGGATAATGATTATGATATTGAGGATGGTTATGATGATGATGATAATGTTGTTGATAATGAGGAGAATGATGACAATGATGATGACGATGACGATTATGATGATGGTGATGATGATGATGATGATGATGATAATGGAAATGACGACATTGCCGATGATTATGATGGCAATAAAATGAATGATGATGATGGTGATGATGACAATGACAATGATGATGAATACAATGAGAATGATGATGTTGATCATCTTAAAAAATAATTTGTTATTTGTCATGCATAAATCGTGTGTATCCTCCACGGCCATTTTCCACTTATCACATATTTTGGATGGATGTTATTTCTTATGCCAAAGGTAATGAGGAATAACTGATGAAAATGCCAATAATCATGATGATGATGATATCAAGGACAATGGTGATGATGATGACATGGATGATGATTATGCCGATGATGATGATGATGATCATCATTTCCATCATTGTCAGTGTCATATAGTTCATCATCGTCATCATTTAAATCATATGGAATATGTTTACCATTTAAAGCATGCATAACAAGTGGGATTATTCTAAAACACCCCACCAAAGTACAAAATTCAAACCACAAGGGAAACATAATATTGAAATTGTTCCAATTTTTTTCTCCCAACAAAATAAGTTGCATGATATGAATCAACAAGATCATATATACTTGTAAAATTATCTAAAGTAAGATCCTAAATAGAAAACACAGATCTTAGTGCTGAGACTTGACAATATCATAAAAAAGGAAAAACCACAATGAAATAAAAGAATACCTGTGCAATAGAATATTCACACAAATGTTTGAGGCCTTCTAAAATATATTGATCAGAATCTCTCAGAAGGTCTTGTGTAATATATGTTGTCATCTCTATTGTACCGGTGTATATAAATATGACACCAATACCCCATCAGAATCATCAAACATTCTTGGATAAAACATATTTGAGTTCTAACATGTCATAATTTATTTCATATTCAACTTGAACTCTTTATAACATGAATGAATCCTTTGTTATTTCCATAAGAAACACATATAAGAAACCATAATAATGACCTAATCATTTGTTCAAAGAATGCCCAAGTTATATTTGGAATTTCAATATCCTTTGCCTATTTCAATATACGATCTTTTTCATTAAATTGGCGGTACACTTCTTTCTTGAAACTCTTTATGACTCTTGATACATGATGCTTCCTTTGTGTGCCCATTAAAAATTTATATGTCTTTAATGTTTTCCTTCCTCAAGGCTTGTATCTATTTTCTTGCTATTTTTCAGAATATTACACAAAGCTACAATTCTGGCATTGCCCTTTCTTTGGTTCCCAGCAAGGAAGATTATTTTAGGTTATCCTTTTATAGCATGCCTAACACTTTCCACTTACAATTAGAGGGGAATGAGATTACCATGGCTTACATGTACTTGAGGTTTCCCTTCTCAAGGCCTTGGTTCAATTTGAGACATGATTTCTAGTGCCAACCTAACAAGGGACACATTTACATTGCTCAACTTGAAAGACATCACTTCTTTATGCACTTTTAGGATTTCTTGTCTAATATTTGCTTGTTGGACATTATCATAATGGTACCAGGATCTTGGGAACATTAATACACATTTTCAGGGGCATGGGAATGCAATTATTGGAGTTTCCTCATTGGGAGTTTGTACAAGCTTCCTACTAAGCTGAGAACGGTTCAACCCAAAATTTGGTAGGTTATCTAATGATTTAATGTGCCAAACTCCCTCGCTAAAATGTTAAATGCCAATATATTATAGGACCAAAATCCTACAATAATCCTATAATTAAACCATTCTTCAATAATACACAAGCAAGTCACTCTTGGTGCCTTCTTTGGTTTGTTTGAGTCAACAACATTGCCAATGACAGAGGTAGGACATGGATTCTAAGTTATAAGCTTGAGTCCATGGTTGTGACTTGAGAGAGGTTGCTTGAGGGCTGAGGTTAGTGAGAAAGGAGGCTTTAGATGGCTTTATAAACCATCTCTTGAGCTTGATTCAGTTTTCCCTTCTCTTAACCTCTGCCAACTCAAATTTTATGGCACATGTCACTAGCTGACTGTGGCTTATTCTCATCATCAATCTGTAAGCTAAGGTTTTAATCCATCAATATGCACTTGGATGTTCTATCTGCAGTAATACTACAACCCAAAAAACTTTAGGGTTTGTATCCCATCAACGCATATTATAGGTTCTGTGTTCCACTCAACATCACAATGAACACCAATAGTTCTTTGCTCTTTGCCTAAAATGCTCCTTGGTTCATTTGTGAAGAGGAATAAAGCTAGTTCTTCAACTCATGAATTTTGGGTTTCTTTACTAGACTCCCACTAAACATCCTCTACGCTTGAGTCCTCACTCATAAATTTATTCACCATGCGTCTAAGTCATGATCATGGATGGAGGGGATTTCCTTTATGCTTTGGAATCGGTTCAATTTCTACTTCATATCATACCCAAAGCCTCTAGATTGGAACTATAGTTTGTTTGGATATATTTTGTGTCTTTGACCTCTGACGTTTCTATACGTAATCAATTTCATCCAGGAACCCAACAACAATGCTTCAAATACAGTGAATTTGCATCAAATTTTAGGTTGACACTTGGGACAGACGAATAATCCCTAACCTTTCACTCAGACTCCTCGACAAACTCCAACTGTTCTTCAATTGGATTAGAGTTTAGACTTCTTACCATAGCTTTCTAAACTTGGGCTTTGTCACACTTCATAACAAACATAAATGAATGAAAAATATTCCCATTTAACTAACATTGAATTGCACAAAAGAAAACATTTTACTTAACAAAATCAATGGTCATAACAATCTATGAAAGTCCATCCACTGGCTATGAAATCATTTACAAAAACATTACAGAGATCTGAAACATAATTGAAGAAAGGAAGATAGAGAGAGCTGATCTCATTCATAAACACACAAAATCTACAACTTTGCAGGAGAAAAATATTTCTATGTATCAGTGTCTCTTCCTCTCAATTAGTTCTTGAGTACATCGAAAATAATTCCAACCAACCAATCCCCCAAACATAATCAACATAGGTTTTTATAAGTAAATGAAGAGGTAACTCCTTCCAATGACAAAGTGCTTCCCTTTTCCAAAATTGAACAGGTCGATCGATCTCTACTCGAAAACTATCGGTATCTCTCCATCTTCTTCGAAACTTGAATAAGTTGATTTCTGTGAGGGCGTCGTATCCACATCTGCCAAATGGTTAGAGAAATATCCTCAATCTCACTCCTTGGAAATATGCAATAATAACAAACAAACTATAAATAAATTAAATCTAAAAAAAAATCAAGTTAACAAAACTGAAAGAATAAAATTAAACTATAGTCAAACTAAATTAAAATTAAAATCAAATTACAATATAAAAAAAAAGAAAAAATAAACTAATAAAATCTTCTGGCAAGTTAGGCAGTGATATCCTAGGAAATTTAATCAATAAAGAATAATGATCTCAATTCCTTTAGCGTAGCAGTCTCTAATGACTCATTGGTATTCTTTTGAATGTTTCATTTGTAATGTTTTAATGGTGTAAAATATGTCTCCTTGAAATAAACAGCCTGAGTCGGCTCTTGCTTGGTTAACACTACAAATGTACCAATATGGCAGTCCATTCTGTGAATTCATGTGTATTCCTTTGACATGTTGAAGATCCATCTAATCTATGATGTTTTCTTTTTTGGATATGATCATTCTTTCCTTTGATCTATCATTCTTTCCTTTGATCTAGTATGATTCTAATTTGAATGCTGGTGGGTGCCAATGTAGAACAATCTTCCCCTTTCATTACCATATGGTAGACGCCCTTCTAAGATTACATTTCGCTCAAGATCACCGTGTTCAAAGCTTCAATGGTACAGGGTATGTTTCAATCTATGGCCATCCCAATTTTTTTCAATTTATTGTTTCTACATTTAATTGATATTCAAATGATAAATATTTAGCCCGAGAACTCTGAAATTGCTTCATAAATGGGCTTTTTTCGTTGAATTTGATCACCTTTTTTTAATTAAATTTTGTGCATAACCCAAGAACTATAAAATTGCTCAAATACAAGCTAAATATGTGATGCTAACATGGAAAAAGGATTATCCAAGTAGTCTCGTGAACAAACACTTGTAAAAAAAGAGTATGGATAACCCCTCCATCCATTTTTCATTATTAAGGCTTTGGTTCGAGTTAATTTCCAATTTGATGTACCTAATCTTCTCCTCTTTCGGAATTGGTAGCAGTGATCAAATTTGAAGGGTGGGTCTTAATTTCAATTGGAAGGGAATTTATTCTTGGAGCACTTCAAATATGAAGGGCACTATAAAAAATTGTATTTCAATTGACAATTTTAAATTAACTAAACCTTTTCACCAAAAATAATGTAAAAAATAAAATTGTTCTTTAAAAATTTTTATAAATTTTAACAATTGAGCACCTCTTACTATTTACAGAAAAAAAAATTATATATTTTCAATAAAACTTATTTTGAACACATTAAGTTGTCATATGTGTATTATTAATTTTACAGTTTAGTAACATAACAACTATTCTATTGTATTTCTTGAAGTTGGAGCTGACTTCATTATACAAAAAACTACTTAGACTATGTAATAACAATATTGGGGCATCCACGTGCAATCCAAGCTTGAGATATGTAAGAATTATAAGGATTGCGCACCTAAGAAAAAATAATATAGAACTCATAAAACATTAAAAAAAATTCCTACATACCAAGCAAGTTAGCAACGCTAGCATAATTAGGGTCAGGGCATCAAATGTTTTTGTTCAACACTTATCGTGAAAGAATACATGTATGGGATGGAGGGGCAATGGAATCAAGCCTAAGTAAATTGAATCCTTGCAACTCATTGCATGTCTGAGTCTCAACAATCTGCCTTTTAAATTGAACCAAAATACCAAAAGAAGTTTATTAATGGCTAGATTTGAGAAAGTTCTAGGTGTGAGTAATTAAGGGCTTGGGGCTCTAATTTTTTTTATGTTTTGTACCAGTCAAGGATTCAATGAATCGATAGTCACATGCAGGAATTTAAGTTATTTAATGAAAACAAATAATGTGTATACCTCTATGTAACTATTTTCCATGTTGATGGAGGCCACTACCCTCTTTATTGTCTTACGAAAAGGCATGATAATGAGGAAGAAGACCTAAAATTATGGACCTCACCTTCAAAGAATTCCTTGCAATCACATTAGTGAGGAGTGATAAGAAGATCACAACAATACAAATCTCAGTTGATAGTGTTAATTAAATACTTATATGGTAAATTTAATATAAGAATTACTTATACTTGTCTCTTACTCTTTACGTTCGCACACATTTAATATTTTATGGTTGTCTCTGTGCCTTGACCCAATTTGTATTATAAGGTGAGGATGTGCATGCATAATAATCCTTAGTTATGACTATGAGACGAGGATTTAAAGGGAAGAGGATGTAAATACAAGTAATTTTTATATTTATTTTGGTGGCGATGAGGACAAATGTTGTGAGAAACCACAAATGTTTGGAAGCATGAAGGGAGATTACATCATGATCATGCCACCCATCAAACTGAAGACTATTCTTGAGCCAACAATTGTTTTTTTTAATTTTATTAATAACCATTGTTTTTCCATACCGTGTGCCCAATGACACCTATCTATAGCAATGCATAAATCGACCTCTGCACAGTTTGTGATCATAACTACATTCCATTATTTGTATTTGCATGACATCGGGTGTTGTTTATAGTTGTCATGAGTCCATGATATTCATGCAAAAAATAAATTCTTGTAGGGGAGAACCCATCAACCAACCTTTTGAATTTTAGTTGGATGTAAAATGAGTGGACATTGGTAGCGAGGTTCACATATGTAGTAGGAACAAAGATTTGAGCTCGTTTTGGGCCTAGTAGTAGTCTATTAGTTGTTATTTTTTATTATAGTCATAGTTTTTGACAGATTGTCACACTTTAGATTGAAGCCCTAAGTGACTCGGGAATCAGAGTCACATCTCGATGGCTAGTGCCTCGTAGTCATCAATGATTACTGGCCATCTTACACAACTAAGCACTCAGTGCATGACATGAGTGAGTGAGTGATTATAATTTATCATATTTCGAATATTTTTAATGATGAGTTTAAATTTATAGCATAGGAATTTCAACAACTTGAGAAATTTATATAGATGGATAATTTCAAATATTTCCCTTCTTTTAAAATGTTGATATAAATTATGACCTTCGTATCATACCCTTATTTATATTTTATTATCGTTTACCCCGGTCCTTCATATTCTTTGGAAAAAAAACCTATATTCCTAGCCTTTTATTGGTATCTAACCTCGGTCTCCATATTTGATGAGGAAAAAATGCTAGAGGAGCCTCCTTATCCCACAATACACCGGTGAATAGTGTATGAGTTAAATGGATATTTCTTTTCAAATGTGTGGAAGAAGGAAGGTGTTGCTCTGATAGTTTATCCGAGTCAAAGGTAATGATACTATAGCAGGGTAAACAAAAACATGACTTGAAAAAGGCGGTTCGATATATCTACTTAAGCTTAGTAGATCGATCAAATAGAAACCGTAAGAATTTTTTGGGTCATCCATCAAGAAGATCAAGCTCTGAGTCGTTATATGGAAAGGTAAAATTCAGATTTTAAATTTTTTTTGAAGAACAATTTTAAGGGAAGGGATAGAACCCTTTGGAAGGGTTCAATTTTGAACGCTGATTGGTAGGCCTTTTCTTCAGCTGCCTATATGAAATTGTGCCCATTTCGGATTTTCAACATATTGAACAAATAACTACGTGGGAGCAAGGAGGAAAGATGTAGAGCAGAAATCAAGTAGACTTGTTGCAGGGTGCAACTGTGTTGTGTGTGATTGCGATTGGCGTGCTGGGTATCAGTAGCAGTTAAGGAGTGGAAACCATGGGAACTCTTGGTGGATTGCGTGAAGTGAAATATTTTCAGAACTCAATAGAGACCCTCAATCTTGGGCGCTTTTCTGTTGATGAGCACAACAAACAACAGGTATATGACCTGATCTTTTATTATTATTATTTATTTTTATTAGGAGGGATTTCATTTGTTTCTGATTTGTGGGAACTCCATTTTTAAATTAATCCGTTCTCTCTGTTTGTATCTGTGTATTTATAACAACTATATAACGTTTTGTTGAGTGGTGGGGACGTAGGAGTAAGTGGTGGCAGGGACTATGTATTATCTGACCATAGAGGTTGAGGATGACGATCATCCTAAGATGTACAAAGTGAAGGCTTGGATCAAACCCTAGGATAATTTCAAGTGTTTGGAAGAATTTCAACCCATGGAGAAACCCTCTATTTCCAGGTCTGACCTTGGCATCAAACAAGGTAAGTCCCATACCTCAATTATAAACTCAATTTTGATGGGATTAGGAGGGCAGGGTTTTTATCCATTTTAGTTTCCTTTAGGATTGATTGCTTGGTTTTGATAATTTTATGGGTAATTTCTCATAGATGAAGTGATACTACTTATTTTGAATATCGATACTACAATATTTTCAGAAGATGCCTAGATTACTTATCATATCATGAAGATAACAAAATAGGTTATATGCTCAATGCATATTGGTATTAATCAAGATTTAGGACTTGGAAAACTATAGAACAAATGTCTAAACTTATGGCTTGAAATATGGAAATGATTAAAATAATATCCCTCTATTTTAATATGTTGAAATACTTTTTGAAATGCTGGATATAACCCTTTTTTAATCTAAATCTCGATTTTCTAGTTGTCATACTTGAAATTTCAAATGCTCCTGAGGATGATAATTGAATATGAATTCAGAATTGTCCACTATTTAAAATTTATGGAAGACTCTGACCAATTGCTTTATCTTCTTCTTCTCATTACATCTTCTTCCCATTTTACATGTTTGAGATATGGAATTGATTATTGATCCTCTACCATTTTTCATTTTACTTTCTTAATGCCTTGGAAAACTAGATCCATCCCTTTGAATGCTGATCCAATGCTTTAAGAATGTCAACCATTTCTTAAGCTGCCACATGTACCTATGCAAACTTAAAACTATAACAACAAATTTGAGAACAACGATCATGGTAAAAGTTCAAAAGATTAATGAAAAGACCCCAAATACTGCCTCTTTATTCTTATGGTGTTGCAACAAGAGGAACATTTAGCAATACAAAATGCAAATGAAGTGTCACAATATGGTATATTTTAGCAAAGTCTTTTGAAGATGGAAATGTACCATTGTAGATTGAGTTTGGATATTGAGGAAGTTCAAATTCAGTCACTATTCTCAAACTTTGTACATTCAAGATATTTTTTACATCTCTTGTCTCATAACATAACGAAAAATGACTTTGACGAAAAATACATTTGAATATGAACTACTCAAGCTATCGAGCAAGGGCACGTCAATAAGGATCTTATTACCAACTGTTCAATCCAAGAAATTTTTCACAAGAGAACATATATTTACAAGAAGTGATATTCCTTTCAGTACTTTCAGGATATTGACACTATAATTACCCATAGGATATTAGTGCCTCATTTTTCCTCATCGCAATGACATTTCATTGATCATCTGTTCATTTAAGTTTGAAGAGATTTCTCTTCATATGGTCTTAATGGCAATACTCCTTTTTTTAACCCATTTACCCTTAGACCTGTAAAATTTATCGTCATCCTTTAATGCTAATTTTTTGGATTCATCAAATGAATGCAAATTTAGTAGAGCTGATTCATCTCGGAGTTGAAAAATTATTCCATCAGAATATCTTTCTGCAAATTCCCTTCATCTTCTTGCATGTCTGTTCTTATTTATAGTTTCCTATATCGCCCAGTATATTTTTGTACAAACATGTCTAGTTATTCCAAATTATGAAGAAGTCTAAATAGTTTTTGTTGCTAATTAAAGGGCACAAATTTGGCTCTTCCACACCAAAAATACTAACTGATCCTAATTTCAATGGCACAATGGAGCATGGCACAGTATATCTATCCCTAGAAGTTCTCAACTGAAACTACCCAATCTCAAAAATGATTCTCTTTCTCGGTTGGGCCTGTCAAGTGTTCCTAAATTTCTTATTTTACATTAACAAAATAAAGTCACAGGACTTGACAAATTCCCTCAACATATCTCCTCATCTGGCAATCTAATGGGATCGCGTGCATAATTTCTACCTATTGCCTTTCACATAAAAATTGAATTGAAATTGTTTGAATAAGTTTTATTGCATTAGGATTTGCTAAGTCTTTTAAGTTTTCTGGGAAGTGGCTTGTATCATATTGCTTAGAGAAAATATGATCCTCGTAATGCTTATGAATTTGTGAGAGGTGAAGTAGAATGCCATTGTGAACGTCATTGTTTGTGTCTTATGCTTAAGTTGTATCTTTCTTTGTAAAATATATTCCTACAAATTTGAATGCAATGATAGGTCACCCTCTATGACTATTCTTTTTAATAAACTGTAAATAGGTCACCTTTGGCTTATTTGAGATAATTATCTGTATCGTGTTCTAGGCTATTTTTTCTTTGATTGGGCTATCAGAGGAATGGTGAAAAAGGCCTTCCTGAAACATAAATTGATTATAGTTTTGTAGTAAAAAACTTAGGTTTTCCCTTCATATTTCAATGCATGAGGCAATTGGAAATGATGGTAGTATTTGTATTTCCCAAGAATCTATTAGATTGCTCAAATTTCCTTCAATTTGGTCTGTACAATTTTAGAGTGTATAGGAGTGCACCTTGCTTTTTAGAGTATAGGTTTATGGTTGATGCCAATAGGGTTCTGGTTTCTGTAAACGTTGGCGCATAGTTAGGGTTTGATTGAGAAATTGTAAACTTGAAACGCTTTCAGTTCAATGGATGTTGTGGCCTCTACTTTGATATTTTGATAGTATCAAAATATATTTGGTATATTAATCATGAAATGCTGCTATTTGTCTCTCTAATGTCTTTAGTTGTCCAAGTTAGTGATGAAATTCTCACACATGAATCTGTCAAGCATGTATCAGTGATCAAAGTTTTTGAATGAAGGGAGTGTTCCTTAGAGTATATGGTATTGCATTCAAATGAGAATTTCACATTCAGTGTGAATTTGTGTTTTATTTTATTTTTCCAATTTGTTTTGTTTTTTTATAATATTGTAATTATATTGATTCTTGGTGTATCAAGAAAGTTGTTTTGTTTTTATATTGTAATTATATTGATTATTAGTGTATCAAGAAATTATAAAACCTAAGTTGGAAAATTCTCATAAAAAATGATACATACCATTTTTTATTAAGCACTATATATTAATAATCTAAACATCATTTTTTTATTAAACATTTTATTAATAATTTCAAAATCATGTAAAAAATTATAAAATATAAATTTACATTACAATATATAATAAAATTTATATTACAGTAAGATATTTTAAAGTTAAGGACTATTTTTAATATGTTCAGAGCAAGAACCAGTTCAGCCCATACATTCATAGCAGTTATTAATTCTTTTTGCAAAGTAGCTGATGACACCATATATTGATTTTGAATGTTTCTTCTCAATTACTGGTCATGCAAGCAAATGATGTTATTGGTTGTTTGGGCCTTATGAATGGCTTGACTACCCTCATGAATGAACTTATGTAATCCTTTTTTTTTCATGCTCAATCACTCCAAAAGTTCCCTTAATTCAGATAAATAGAACTGTGAACCATTTTTAAAATGATTGCATGAGGTCATCATGGATATTGTCGGTGATCTCAACAAGAGAATCATCCCCCATAAGTATAGGAGGACCTTTGCATGCATCCAATGAAGAGAAGGCTTTGTTGGTGTCAACCATATGGTGAGATGTGCCTGAATATACAATCCATGCATAGGGAGATGAATTAATGGAAATCAAAGCATGGCTAGAGTTACCTTTCTCGAGAGCATGATCTTTACGCTTCTTCTTGGCTTCCTTTGGAATGTGATCCCCAAGGTTGTGCTTCTAAAGTATCTGGACCATCTGATTTATCTGCTTCTTCATGCATGAGGATTTTGGAAGGAATCCTCTTTGATACTATGTGCATTTATCTTATTTCTTCGCTTTTTCACCTTTGGGTTTAGAGGAATTATTGAAGGGTTTTGTGTTCCCTTTATTATTTGGATTTCCATGTGCCTTTCCTTTGTATTTGGATTTAGAAATTTGTTTAGGGTTATGACTACAATCATGCACAACAAGAGCATGTGCCTTGGAGCCATTTATTTTTGTCATACTGATGAGCTTGTCTTGTTCCTGAGACAAAGATTCAATAAAAGCATCAAGAGTGGGCATGGTATAGTTCTTACCAGAGGTAAGCCTCACTAAATGAAATGTCGAGAAAAATACAGAGTATTCTGGTCCAAACTTGAAGAGGATGGATAGAACCATCTATTTTTTCTCCTTAGATTTATCAACCCCACAACCCTTGAGTTACAGCAACAAATCCTTGTTTCTTGTGAAGAAATCCTGTATATTGTCGAAGCTTCATGGATCCAAAGAGAGAAGCTCCACTTTGAGCATGTGGCCTTTCATCTCATCTTGATTTCCAAAGAGTCCTTTCATGGTGGTCCAAACTTCATTCGGAGTTTTGTAAGAAGAAATATGGAAAAGCAGCTAGGGGAGATGTTGATGCAGAGGGCTCTATAGGCCTTATCCATCCGATTGAGGTATTAGGACTTTTCTATGGCTGTTGTAGGCTCAACCTCTGTGGCCATAGAAACCCTATACAATCCTCTACTTCAAAGAAATATCTCCATCTTTTCTTCCCATGCAAAATAATTGTATGGTGTGATAATAGCTTCCTTTGGAAACTCCATTCTTCCAACAATTTCAAACTTTTGTACCTGCAAATAAAAATACTGATGCGCCTTTGTCCTAGTAGCAGAGCTATGATACCATGTAGATGAGTTTTGAACACCTTCATAGAAAGTTCTAGCTAGCAAGAGAGAACACACACTTGTAAAACAAAAAAATAATGAAAAACATAGAGAAGGAAGGAATAAATATGTACTGATGATATGTGTAAAATATTACAATACATAATATCTTATCCTGATTAGCAGAAATGAGGAAACATGCCATAGTGGTGGTATAAAGAGTTCCAATGCATGCTGTTAGTTATAGAGTTAACTCACACCAAGAATGTCAATTACAAAGGTAAGTGAGCCTGCATGGGTCTGCAATAGGTGACAAGATAAGTCCATAAGGTTCACTGTGATTTCCCAATTTGAGCGGAGTGGTGGCACTGCTGGCTGGATGATTCTGCACAATAGGTGATGTCACAGCATTTTCACTGTGTGAAAGGTGTAGTGGCCCTTTTTGGTAACATGGTTCCCCAATTGTAAAACCGTCATGGAGTAAACTTACCCTCGATTATCCAATGAATAATTATTTACACCGAATTAGAAGGACAACTTACAACAGTATCTCAGCTTTGAATTTTGTAATCGAGGGATAGTTAGTAGCTTTATAACTTTCTTTTGCTCAAGTAATTATGGAACTACTTGAAATGCTCTTTAACCAGTTGACAGCAAAGAGAGTATGGTGAATTTGAAGAGAATTTGAAACACAGTTTTTATCTCCACAACCTTTCACCATTAGTCACAATACCAATTCTCAAGACAACACTTGGGAAATTTGGGGTGGTCGTTTGTGCAGATCGAACTTTTAGTCAACGTTCAGATCAACGTCTAAATTTTTTACCGATCTGTGTTTCCAGACATGCTTCTTAGCAATTTCAAACAATTGATCAATAATACTGGCTATGTATTCACCTCCACATTTTTTCTAGGATTTAGATTGCCAATCACCCATTTTAACTAATTTTGGTTTACACCACCTATTTTTGAATGTAAGTTTTTCCCATTTTGTGAAAAGACTTACCTAGAAAAGCACGGATCATGCCATAAGCTCTAATACCATGATAAATAAAACAATGAAGTAGATATAAACACTATGAGCATATTGATTTCCTTCTCATTATTAGAATGAGCATAAATAGGAAAGAGATAATAACAATACTATGGGTGATCAATAAATACCATATGTCATCTAACTAACTAACTAACCAACAATAAAATTACATTCTTTAAAAAAAAAACTAGAAATAACTTCGATTATCTTGACTACAATCTTGCAATGAATACCTTATAGAACGTAGAAAGAGACCATGCTTTATTTCAAAAGATTATTCCCGTAATGTGGCACATTATTGACTGACATATGTTGATGTTTGCAGCTCAAATAGGAACTTCCACATGGGTTTGTGTCTTAAAATGGATGTGCCATCTCTTGACACCACAAAATTCTCTAATCTTAGAGTAGGGTAGACATTACAGAAGTGGAGAGGCAAGGTATTGATGAAAGATGAAATGTAGCCTCTGTGGCCACAATAAATCTGACTCTATGTCGAAGGTGACACACGGGCATTATGATCTTAGAGGCAGTTCCAGAACCAACAGCTACGATAATGAAGTTAGATGCTCTGCCAACTACAAATGATGGACTCCCTCAAAATATTTTGTGACGTGACCACTAGGTTATCCTTCATTAATTCATGGAAATCCACATACGGAGGTAAAACGATTTCCCTAAGCATGCTCTAAGAATCGTTCCCTGAACACTAAGGTATGGTGCAGCGATAGCACCACTAAGGTCCCATGAAAAAAGAATCGAAAAGTAAGTCAGAAAATTTTGATTCGCATATAAGTATAAAGTACATCAAAGATCTTTAGTTTAAAATTTAAATTCATAGATAACAAACGTAATTAATCACTGTCAGAAAAGTTAGCAACTAGGATGGTTCATTCAAACCCCATGTGCATGAACCCAGGGTTTTAGTTATGGTGATAGATAGGGTTCACACATGGAAGGAGAAAGCACGCTTGAAGTGGGCTCTTCGGTGAAATCATGACAACTTTGCAACTGAATCGGGTGCAACTCAAGCTCGGGTGAGGCTGACCAACTGTACCAAAAACTGTAGAGTTTGACGATATTTGACAGATAGTTGTCAATGAATTGAAGCGAGATGATTCTCAAATGGTTCCGGGGTAATTTTTTTTCATTTAAAATTTAAATTTTATTTGAATGGACCCCTCATCCATAAATTTGAAATCATTGCTAACTGATATATTTCAATGTACACAAAGCTTTACAGCCCGCTAAAATTATGTACGTGAAAGGGTATATCGAGGGCCCATTACCTCAACAAATATGATTCATTAGCGCCCTCCCGTTAAAAGAAAATTGGGTATTTATTGTTTTTTGATATTTATTGAATCAAAAGTAATTAAATTACATTTCTAAGCTACCTTATATTTTTGTCTCAAAATACACTACTATAATATGATCAAACTAATAACATCAATCATAACCAAAAGTAATAATTTCAGAAAAAAAAAATGTTTTGCCCAGCAAGCTCTAGTTATATCCATGTACTAAGTCTAAAAACATCTTTCATGCTATAATGTTAAGTTAAACTCACTACCCACAAGCAGTTCTTACCACCAGGTTTTTATTGCATGAAACCCTTTGTAATCTAACACTATCATATAATTCTTTGTGGTTGCCATCCCACATTACCACCGGGTTCCGTTGAGATGCCTTTTTATTTTTCTCCAGAGTAAACCCTATGTAATCTAACAATAACATTTGTCTATTTGTGGATGCCTTGAATGAATAATGTAGTAGTTTTATTGTAATTAAAACCGTAATCATTTATAGCTATAGTTACACTTTTTCTTCTCAACATATTTTTAATTTTCAAGCTAAACATAAATGATAATGCTTACATTAGTAAATTAAGTTGTGGCATATATGTATGTTGAATATTTGTTAAATTGCAGCTAAACATAAATGATAATGATAATGCTAAGTTGTAGCTAAACATAAATGATAATGTTTACATTAGTAAATTAAGTTGTAGCATATATGTATGTTAAATATTTGTTAAATTTCTTCAATAAGTGTAGATTATTTGTTGTTAAGTGGTTGTAAAACTTTGTTAATAAATTAAATTATTGCATGCGAATTATTTGTTAAATTACATGAAGGAAAAAAAAACTCCTAATAAATTGTATTAGTTTTTCACCCAAATGTTTAGTAAAAAAGATTTAGTGGAATGATTATGAACATACTTGAAGTAATTAAATATAAGTATTTATTTGAAGTACAATTATTAATAAGTTGAGAAGTCAAGGCATACCATGTTTTCCCATGTTCATATCCAAATTCAACATGTAATTAATCTTATTTGTTTGTGATTTAGAATATTTTCTAAACGTTCCCAATGTTAATAACTTTGATTCTTTAAGATGCTTTCATAAACTTGCTTTAGCTTATTTTAAATTTGCAATAATGCATTTGGAATCAATTTGTGCCTCAAATATGATGGGAGTAATTATAATAATATTTAGTTTTGAAAAAGTAGAAATAACTATTTCTTATTCTCAAAGGGTTAGTTTACGTAATATCTCGAATTTTGGACCTAACATTTATGATTATGATGTTATTTTGATGTTTTATTTTAATATATTGGGTCGAAGACACTGCATATAAACACAATGATTTGTTTTATATATTGGGAATAAGCCAATTATTGATGATATATATATGCTTGTTTGTGTTGGGTGTGGACCCTGAAGCAAATGATTGATGAGATGTTTTGTGTTGAGCGAGGAGTTCTGAAGCACATGAGTAGTTAATGTTTTGTGTTGAGTCAAAAAATTTGGAGCACATGCGTATTATATTTGTCTTTAGCATGAAGCTCTGTAACACAAGACAAGATAAGATGGAAGTATTGGGCATAAGACCTGGAGCCTTCGATGTTGATGTTGAGCATAAGCTTTGGAACATCGAATCCTTGGCCATTGTATCCCTAGGTGTATCGTACAAGTACATCCTATCATTAGTGTTGAGAGAAGAGCTTTGGAAGAGCACTAAGTTTGTAACTCCCTGTTTTTAGCATTGAGTACGGGCTCTCGTAAGTTCTAGGGGTTACTGAAAAGAATTAATGATTCTCGAGTGAAAACGGCTTGAGAAAAATACTGATCTCATCAGAGTTATTTATAAGTGATTAAATGAAATTTCGAATTTCTGTATTCTCATCAAGTACTGAAGAACTACCATGTTATACAAGAGAATCCAACATGCAAGGATGTTTAGAGTTGCCTAGCCTAGTAGACCTAACCATCTACCAGATGACCTTAATGAAGAGAGTGTTGTAAGTCTAAGGATCATAATATGTGATGCCCCAAGACAAATGTTAACAAATGTTATATTATTATGAATTTTATACATGTTATGTATAAATATTAAATATAGTAATAATATTAATAATATGAGAAAGAATGAAAAGTTCCATCTATTAGTATTATTACTCAGATAAAAATAAAATAGTATAAAACCTATAAAGGTCAAATTAGGAACTAGCTAGAAGTTCCTAAGTTAAAATATTAAAAGTACTAAATTAAATAAAAAGGGTTAAATCAAGAAATTAAGCATTTCTTGATTTAACTGCCCCTTTGACTGAAAAGTTTGTCTATAAAGTCTCAAGCCAAGGAAAGGCTTGGGGTCCTGATCTATCTTTTGGAGTCATTATTCTACCTGTTGATTTATCAAGTGAATTCTTGGAGAAAATTTTCCTGAAGGGAAAAAGGAGAACTGATCTAGACCTGATATACCAGCTAGGAAACCTTACCTTAGGAGCTCTAAGCTACTTGCATGTTGGAACTAGCTTGGGGGGATCCGGATTGAAACAAAAAATGGTTCTGGGTCATGGTTGGGTGGAACGTGGTAGTTCCCAAGTGATTTGGTTATCGATTCCAAAGGATAGAGTCTACTTATGAATTGTTAATACTGGTTGTTTGAGTGTGCAGGTTTCAGCTATTAAAGGAGCTTCAATTTACAGGTATGAATCCCTAAACTTCCTATCCCATTTTCTAGAGTAAATGTTGGCTCAGTTAGGCAAAGGTTTACATTAGTTTATGTAACCTTATGTGTTTGTTTTCTGTTTAAATCTTCTAGGGTTTACGTTTTTAATTATAATCCTAGGCTGTAATTTATTTCCTTTGCTAGATTCATCCAGGGTTTATTCATTTAGTTTACTTCTGCAATGTTAAATCTTGTATAAATATTTATCAAGGGTTTTGTACCTTCGTTTTACTTCTGTATTATTTTTACTGTTTAAACTGTGTTTCCTACAAATTAGGTTTTATTTCAGATCTTTCAAATGTAGTTGCTCTTTGGCCTATATACTCTACTGACATATTTCATTTGTCAGCAAAGCCATGTTCAAATAATTACTAGTCGAGATCTATGTTTCAATTTAAAACCTAGATTTAATTTAGTATCGTCTAATTTTAATAACAAGAAACTAACTAGTATACTATTAGTACATAATCCGTATACTATTAGTAAATATATATATACTACGAGCTATGAAATAGAATTATAAATCTAATCTACTAGTATAATTTTTACATATAAGCACAAATTATAATAAACCCATACTAAATCTAAGATAAAGACTAGCGAAGACTTTGCAAGGCCTGCATAATTAAACTTACGCTAAATACAAAATATTTTCCATCAAAATAAACATTATCATAATCAAATAAATAGAGCAAGTATCAATACCATTCATTGGTCTATGATCTAGTCCCATCTGATATTACTCACAGCCATCATTTAACAAATAATCAAAGTAGCATTACAATAAGTAAATTAATAACCAAGCCATTGCACCAAGGTCGCAGGAACGAATCATGTAGATAACCTTTTTCCATTTCGTATAAATAAAAGAAAACATAGTGCTCAACCATAATAAATTTTACACAAAGTAATCCTTTTAATAAACCCTATCTTAATACAATGACCAAGATCGAATCCTGTAGAGTTCTTTACAAGAAAACGTTGTGCTATGTTCACACGTAGGTCGTATTCAATATCCAAATAATTACGCATAGGTTGTTAGACCCTCAAATATTAAGTACGATGTATTTCCATGGCCTCTTACTTCGTTACTAAAATAATTAACAACTCTACCTGTTAGGATATTTAGACACTTAAGAGTTAGTTAAGATCAACTTGTGTAATATATCTGTAGGTAAAAGTGTGTTTGTTTAGTATGCATTAGTATGCATTTGTAAATATTCTAATCCGACGAACAAGATATGTTCTAGAAATAGAGTGATCCGACGGTTCAACTTCTCTTAGCTCACACATACCATTGATCCATGTCTTAACACCCGATTGGTCTATGATATCTATTTAAAGAGCATAGAGGGTCCTTGGCTAGTTGATCGATTATGAGAAGCAAATGTAACTTTATTTCTTTTGCATAATAAATTGCTCCAAGTAGCTATTTGGCTGGGGCCATGAACTGTTTCACTCTCAAGGGTTTTAAACACGTGAAAAACATCGGTGTGTTGATCTGTGATCTATTTGTGTGAAGCAGTTTCTCAAGATGTTCGATATTTTGGGAGTAACCTATGTACCCGAACATGGTATCAGAGCGTTTATGAAGAGCCGCTTTCGGTTTTGATCAAGATCTGGAACCGGTGTTGCAAAAAATTTGAAATGGTTTCCTGTTCTTGGTTTTCTATGCATTTGCATCCTATGGGAGCTATTCCATTGTGTCCAAAGCGTGGTTTCCATCGAAAAATAGTTTTCGTTTCACTGAAAACCATTTATGTTTGTTCCAAAAACACCCATTTCGGCAAATCCGAAGGTATAATGTTACAGTGACGAAATTGTTTTTTTTTAAATCTCTCATATATTATCAGTTTTATTATTAGATCTTTAGTGTTTTAGTATCGGACTGTTGCCTTCCCTGGCTACGTATGCTCTTTGCCGTGCACCTTGCGCGATCGCAGGGAATCAGAAATAGTAAGGGAAAGTTTTTTTTCTTGTCTTCTCGGCTACGTGTGCTCTTTGCCGTGCACCTTGTGCAATCACGACAAATCGGAAACAACGAGAAAATTTGAAAATGTAGACTTTTCGGGTAATCTAACTATGATCTAACCCCATTGTGTGGAAATTTTTTTTTTCATTTTTTTTTGTGATTTTTAGGAAAAAAAGGCAAGCACGGAGAACGAGAGAGAAGAGTTAAAAAAAAGCCCACTTCCTCTTTCCATTATTTTACGTACCTTTTAAACTTAGCTCACTTGGTCCAAAGATGCTTTATTCCTTAATAAGTCTTGAGTTCAAGTCTTATTAAGCTACTTTTTAGTGCATGCAATTTCTATTTTCAAGTTACTTTATTGTAAAAGTGCATCTCACATAAATAAAATAAAATAAAAAGTGAGTCACTTAAGTCTTTTAATTTATTGCCGCACTATTTAAAAGTAACATTATTGTAAAAGTGAACATCACTTATTCTACAAAAGTGATTCACTTAAAAGCCACTTTATTGTAAACTGATTTTCAAAGGTTGATCTTGGGAAGAGGGGGGTTCTTTTTTTTGTTGGTCAAGTTAATATCTGCCACGCCATTATTGGGGACATCTTCAACATTTTATTTGACCAAGCATAACTTCATCATCCAGGATCTGTTTTTAGTGCATTTTTTTAAACCACATATTTTTTTGAGCTCTTTGCATCCAGATAGTTAGTTTCTGTTCTTTCATCCATTAATTTACACTATGGCCACCCCTTGTGATATTATAATTACAAGTTCTAACTATTTCTCATGGAAATCTAGTATGGAGGATGTTCTGCGAAGTAGGGTACTTTTCAGGATAACCTCAGGGAAAGAAACAGAACCCATTGATGATGATGAGAAAATTAAATGGGCAAATAGATGTGATGAAGCTTGTGGATTGATTGGGATGCCCATCTCTATTGATTTGTGATTCCACGTATCTGGAATTGATGAACCTAATATAGCTTGGGAAAAGTTGGAATCTGTGTTTGGTAAACACAATGAAATTCGGGGTCATCAACTTGAGAATGAGTTGATTTCCTTGAATCCAAATGATTTTTGATGCATTCAAGAATATTTATCTAAGTATAAAACTCTTAGACTCTTATGTACAGAATGCAAGATTAAGAAAGAAGACAAACAATGTATTTATCATATTCTTTCCAAACTTGGCCCTGCATATTCTGTTTTTGTATCTACATTCTACTCCATCAAAGAATCCTTGACTACAGCTAGCTATCAAGATCCTAGTTTTGAATCCTTTTTTGATTCCTTAATTCGAGAGCAAGATAATCTCATTCATCATGGAATAATTAACAATGCAGATACATCTGGGAAAGCTTTGTTGTCCCAACAGAAAAAAAAGTCCAAGCCTCCCAAGAAACAGAATTTTCGCAATAATAAGCCAAAAAACAAGGGTCCCAAACCCTCTTAGTCAGCTCCTTCTGTAAAAAATAACAAAGGATCCAAGCCAAAAGGAAAGAAGACTGAGCATCATTGCAATTTTTGTGGGAAAGATAATCATGATGAATCTAAGTGTTTTAAGAAGATGGCAGCCTTGGAAGCAGTAATGAAGAAGCACCACATTAACCTAGATTCGTCTTCAGAATATAACTCTCATGGACATGCACTTTGTGCTTCTGGATACTCTTATACTACATCTTCTTCTTCTACTTCAAATGAATGGCTCATTGATTTTGGAGGATCTTATCATATGGCTAAAGATCAAGCCATCTTTTCTACTATGCATGAATGTAACACCAAACAAATATTTGTTGGTGATGATATATCTCTAAGTGTTGTAGGATCTTGAACAGTTCCAGTAGAAAATGGTCATTTCAGTGATGTACTATGTGTTACAAAAATTTCCTGCAATTTGTTATCAGTCTATCTAATTACTCATTTAGGTGAAGGTAAAAATGTGACGTTTACACCTTACCAAGTTGTAATCAAGGATTTTAAAATTCCTGAAAATGTCATTGCTACTAGAACCGTTGATGATATTACTAGGTTGTACAAATTTAACAACTTTGGGTCATCACCTTTTCCTTCAGTTTTTGTTGCTCATAGTGATAACTTGAGCAAAATTTGGCATGAGCGATTTGGTCACTTAAATTATCGCTCATTGCAACAACTATGTAAAGACAATATGGTGAGTGGTTTTCCACTGGTATCTTGCAAGGATGGTGTTTTTTCTGGTTGTGTACTCAAAAAACATCATCGGGACAGTTTTGATAAATGTGCCTCTTGGCACGCCTCGGTTCCCTTGGAGCTTGTGCATAGTGACTTGTGTGACCCTCTTCCATCTCTTTCCTTCTCCGGTTTCAAATATTTCTTAAATTCCATTGATGAGTACTCCAGATTCAGTTGGGTTTACTTCCTAAAACTTAAGAGTGACGTATTTAACATGTTCTTGGCCTACAAGGCCCTTGTTGAAAAACAATCTGGTCATCAAATTATTAAATTAAGATATGACAATGGAGGAGAATATGTTAACGAAAAGTTCACTACTTTCTGCATTGAACAAGGAATTAAACAACAAGACATTGTTCCATATACACCACAACAAAATGGTGTAGCTGAACGGAAGAACCGCACTTTAAAAGAAATGGCTAATTGTATGATCTAATCTAAGGGACTAAGTCTTCAATATTGGGCCGAGGCCATAAATTGTGAAAATTACATAGTTAATTGCACACCCAATAAAGTTTTACAAGGTATAACATCGGAAGAAGCATGGAGTAAAATTAAACCAGATGTAAGTCACTTCCGTGTGTTTGGTTGTGAAGCATGGGCTCACATTCGGAATAAAAAAACGAAAAGCATTGCAGCCTAAAAGTGAAAAGTGCATATTTGTTGGATATTCTGAAGATGTAAAAGGTTATAGACTTATTTAGCCACATTCTCATAATATAATCATTAGAAGAGATGTCAAATTTGATGAAAATCTCTTGGCCTATGAGCCTAACTTGGTGGGTGTGCCATCTATGGCCTGCGAGCCTAATTCGACAATTGTGCCTTCTTATTCTTCCAACTTCCTTGATCGGTTTCCAAGTCCAGTTTTTGATGATGACAGTGAGGATGAAAATCCACCTTCGACTGCTCTTGTTCCTCCAATTGCACCAGCAATAATGCCTCCTCGATGGGTCCGTTCTACATGTGAAGCAGCAAGTGATCTTGCTGGTGATCCTAGAGATCAACGTTGAACACGTTCTCAGTTTCAGTGAGCCTTTTCTTTTTTGACTCAAGTTTTCGAGAATCATGATCCAGAAACTTTTGCAGAAGCTTCAGAAAATCCAGATTGGGGTGCAGCTATGGATGAAGAATATCATTCCTTAATGGCGAATGGTACTTGGGATCTTGTTCCTCTTCCAAAACGAAGAAAAATTTTCAAATGTAAATGGATCTACAGAACTAAGTATGCATCAGATGGAAGTGTTGAAAGACTTACGGAAAGGTTAGTTTCCAAAGTTTTTTCCCAAGTTGAAGGGATTGACTACAATGAAACCTTTGCCCCTGTAGAAAAAATGAACTCCATCCTCCTTGTTCTTTCCCTTGCAGCCTTACATAACTGGAAAGTCCATCAAATGGATGTCAAGTTTGCATTTTTACATGGTGATTTACAAGAGGAAATTTACATGGAATAACCTCCTTGATATGTTCAGGATAACTCTAGCCTTGTCTGTCTCCTTAGGAAATCCTTATATGGCCTTAGGCAAGCTCCTAGAGCTTGGTATGCCAAAATGAATAGCTTTCTCCTTGACACTGGTTTTTCTAGATGCCATTCTGACCCCAATGTCTATATCAAGACAGTAGGAAAGCATCACATCATACTTGTTCATTATGTTAATGATCTTATCCTTACTGGTAGTGACCCTAAACTTATAACCCATGTGAAATCCAGTCTTAAGCGAAATTTTGAAATGTCAGACTTAGGACATTTGCATTATTTTCTTGGTCTCCAAGTCTTGCAAACCAAAGAAGGAATCTTTCTTTCCCAGTCTAAGTATTCTTGTGACCTACTTCGTCGCTTCCACATGGAATATTGTAAACCAACCCCTTCTCCCTTCCAGTCTAGAGTCAAACTTTCTGCCACTTGTACTTCCCCTAAAGTAGATGCCACCTTCTATCGTCAGCTTGTTGGTAGCCTTTTATACTTGACTCATTCTCGTCCTAACCTTTCCTTTGCCATTGGTCGTGTTGCCCATTATATGCAAACTCCTCATGAAAGTCACTGGAAAGCAAAAAAAAGAATACTTCGATATATTCGAGGTACATTTCAGTTTGGGATTCATTACAGTATAGGGGGGAAGCCTTTGTTGGTTGGTTTCATTGATTCAGATTGGGCTAACGATCCTGATGATCAAAATTCTACTGCGGGTTATGTTTTCAATCTAGGATCTAGACCTGTCACTTGGGATTGTAAGAAACAACAAGCTCTTGCTCTTTCTTCAGTAGAAGTAGAGCATTGAGCCATAATTAATGCTAGTCAGGAAGCTTTATGGCTTTGACAGATCCTTTCAGAGTTTGGATTTGAGCAGTAGCATCCTACTCCACATTTGTGTGACAATCATAGTGCTATCAAGCTTTCCAAAGCTTGAGTTCTACATCGACACAGAAAACACATTGAGCTACACATGCATTTCATTAGAAATCTTGTTCATGATTGTGTTCTTGAAATGCTATATTTCCCTACAGATGTTCAAGTTGCAGACATTTCAATAAGTATCTTACAGAAGTGAAGTTTTCTAAACTTCGGTCTATGTTAGGAGTTTAGGAATGTGTCCCTAAGGGAGGATAGGCTCTAATGCCCCTTCCTTCTCCTAATAGTATCACTTTTGTAAATCCTTCAATCCTATCCCAAGTTGTTCTTAAGGGGGGATGTTAGGATATTTAGACACTTAGGAGTTAGTTAAGATCAACTTGTGTAATATATCCATTAGGTAAAAGTGTGTTTCTTTAGTATGCATTAGTATGCATTTGTAAATATTCTAATCCGACGGTCACAATATGTTCTAAACATAGAGTGATCCGACGGTTCAACTTCTCTTAGATCATACCTACCATTGATCCGTGGCTTAACACCCAATTGGTCTATGATCTCTACTTAAAGAGCATAGAGGGTCCTTAGCTAGTTGATCTATTATGAGAAGCTCATGTAACTTTATTTCTTTTGCATAATAAATTGCTCCAAGTAGCTATTTGCCTTGGGCCATGGATTGTTTCCCTCTTGAGGGTTTTAACCATGTGACAAACATCATTGTGTTGATCTATGATCTATTTGTGTGAAGCATTTTCTCAAGGTGTTCGATCTTTTGGGAGTACCTTGTGTACCTGAACACTACCAAATGAAACCCCATTATGAGATCACTCAAAAAACCGTAATACATATGCATTTATACTTTATAAATCCCAACTGTAAGTTTAAATACTTTCCACTATCGTAGCCATGATGGAGTGTACCTGGGCCATGTAAGGCATGGTCCTAAAGCCATCTCGCTAACAGCGTAGTCATCATTATAAAAATTAAAATCAATGAAGGAAAATGCCACATAAATAATAACCCAAGATTGAAATGCGACATTATAATAAACCCAACGCTTATAACAAATGAAAATACACATAGTCCAGTTTTTAATAACCATTGCAATCATAAATGCAACATGGATTCACATCACATGGTTTTATTACATTAACATAATTTAAATAGTCAACCACCTACGACCTTGCACCATTGCAAGAAATCGTGCTCCAATGGCCAATTTACATCTTCAACAGTAAACAAACGTATACACAAAGCCTGCCAAGGCACTAAATTTCTCTCCACGACCAAAGATCACAATAATTATAAAAACCTAGGTCTTTATAAGCTCAGGCCCGAAGGATTTCGAAACCCCACTTTAAAACCCAAGTATATCGTTGCACAAAATCAGAGTTCTTCCCGACACAAGAAAACCCCCAACCACGACGAAATAAAAATCAGTCTCAACAATGAAGCTGTGAGGCGACAAGTGAAATCTTGTTAGAAGGCTTACCATAAGGTATGGCTTTTCCATGGTTTGTTTCCAAAGCTACTGACCAGGTCCCTCTTCTCCACCCCTACGACCTACAAATTGAACAACACGACAACGAAAATGAGAAGTATGATATCCATAGTAAGCGACAAACCAAAAACAATGCTGTGAAATGAAATGACACATACCTTCATTATCCTGGAATTCACCTTCACACACTATGCAAAACCGAGAGCAAACAACAAACAGAACGAAATGACCAATCCCATCGTGGAGACAAACCCTATGTTGGGCTGCCACATTCTCCAAAATGCATTAATGGCACCATGTTGTTGCCCACTATCAACTCTAAAACCCAGTTCTCTATAGTTTATAACCAACTCAATATCGTTTTCCACCTTTTCCATTGCAAAGTTATTAAACCCCATAAACCATGTTATAATTTTGCCACCCCAAAGTCTATGGAATGTATAAGTATCATGTATATCGCTTAACCATAGTCTCTAAGCCTTAGAACCTTTGTTTATCAATTTCCTTAGGTTGTGAGCTAAGGACCATGGCATATGAAATATGCCATGGTAATATTGTTTTTATAAAATCAAGAATTGGTCTTTAACTTAGGTTATAAACCTTCCAAGAATAATAAAATATATGTTAATACTTTTAATGAAATAAAGATGTGATAAGTACGTTAGGATATGAACACTAATAAGTATTACATAATGAAATGAGAGTCACTTAGAAACAAATCAGGTTCATATAAGTACTAGGTATGATAGGGACCTTGTATCTCCCACAAAGACTATAAGAAATGATAATACTAATGACTAACTGTTTTTAGACGCAAGTATGACTACTCCTAAACAAACATCCAAGTACTTCACAACAAGTTTTCATCAATATGTATAATATGAACATAAGAGGAAGAAGAGTGTTAGTTCAAACTGAACTAAGTAAGCTTGCTAGATAGGTATAAACTTTACCTCTCAGGAAATAACATGGGAGAACTAATCCCGCGAATCCACCCACTTTGGTTCCAAGAACATAGTTAAGTTGGAACCATGTAAATAATAAGTAAACCCATGCTGAAAGTAAAGACATACATAATCAAAGAACTACACATACACAACAATGTATAAACATAAGAATAGCTTAGTAATCAACATTACGACACCATAATGTAAAAACACAGTAATAATCATATAAGTTGCTTCTATGAGTTGCTTGGCCCATTTAGGCTGCTGGAACGAGGTAGATGATGGATCTGGATCTAGATCCCTTTGACTTATAAGCTCAATGTTAGGATCAAACTGGGATGACTCCTCTTCTAAATCTGAATAAAAAATGTCAGGATTAAAAACTGAACCTACAATAGGAAGTGAAGGAATGTTTATACCTTCATCAACTTCAAATGGAAGCTGTGATTATGTTGGAACTGAGAATGGCATGAAGTGAGAGAAATAGTATTCCTTGGAGGAATGATCAGCAATCCATTTGGATACAATATTCCCAGTTGATATATCGATGATATCTACTGAGTCAGGTCCAAATAATACTTGATTTGTAATTCCAGTATGGGTCATCTGGTAAACAGATAATAGATTGGTTGCAAGTGAGGGAACATATAGGACATCTCTAAACACACCATGCTTTTCTCTAATGGTGTCCTTCCCTACTACTAGGATTTTGGAATAATCTCCCATGTGAATAGTGGGCCCTTCTTTGACACCGAGAGAGGAGAAGATATCCTTGGAGGCAACCATGTGGTTGGGGGATCCAGAATCAATCAAATAGGTTGTAGACCGAGGTAGTCCTTCTTTCAAAGAATGACATCTTTCATGTCCATTATAAGACTATTTTTCTCTTTGAATGTTATGCTGCTTGAGAAGAGCAATTATTTCATCAAGTTCCATCCTCATACAATAATCTTCAAGGTGATACCCTTTCTCAGGGACATAATGTTTTCCCGACTTTCTTCTTCCTAGCGCCGGAGGCCCTTTCAGAAGCTTGTTGATTTTGTTTAGGCTTCGAATCAGCTACCTTTGGCTCCTTCTTCTTTGGTATCCCCTTTTCTTGCGCTTTGGAAGAGTCAGTAACCAAGAGAGCTTGATATTTGGATGTCTGGATGACTCCCATTTGAATCAATTTGTTTTTTTCTTTGATTGAGGATTCGGAAAATGAATCTTAAGAAGGAATTTTCCAATCAAAAAATCTTTCTCACTTGGAATGAAACATAGAGACATAAACAGAGTAATTAGGACCTAGTTTGCTGAGTATTGAAAGGACATTTTGCTCATTCTTCCGCTATATCCCACACTATCTGCATTGTAGCACTAGAGACTTGAATTTGGATAAAAATTGCTCAATAGTATCGAAACTAATGACATGTAAAGATACCAAATCATTCTCTAGAATCTGTCCCCAAAGCTCATCTTGTTTGTTAAACAAGCCATCAAGCTTTGCCCAGGCTTCTCTAGGAGTCCTCAATCCTTCTAGATGAAAAGGAGATATTTGGAAATATAAGTACATAAGTACCTGAATGCTTCATCACAATAGTTTAGGAACTTGTTCTGCTTTACTGGATGATGACGCTCATCCTCCCATCCATGTATGATCTTGTGGTAGTCATGCTTGTGCAAGGCCAGCTGCATATCAATCCTATATTCAAGGGAATTGGAAGTTATGAGGATCCGTGGCTCAAGATTTTGAGAACTAATAATTTCTCTGACAAGGAGACTGCAAATACTTCTTTCAAGCTACGTAGCACTTATCAATTGCACTACAGATAACACTAAAAAATAAGAATTTTTAGAATCATGCTTTTCTTCCAGACATGAACATGTTTTCAGGGTCTATCATGCCCTCTCCGCTGCTCTGAATGAATCCAAAGGTAGCAAATTTTCATAGGGAAATTCTATGGAAACCCAGCTGCTTCTGATGTTCGAAGAGGAGCAACAAGCATGAAACCTTCTTGAGAAGGCTCTGATACCATTTTAGGATTTGAATGCCATTTAGATATTTAGGTAGCGATTTCTCATTATGTTGTAGGAATTGAATGGAGAATGAACATACAAACTAAGAAAAACAAACCACACAGGAAATGAACAAGTATTTCTAAGGAATTTACAGTATATTCACCATAATAATATCCAATGTACAATGTAGTTTACATAGGTAGAATTCATGATGAGGATATTCAAAAAATTGCCTTTCGTACTAGATACAAGCACTACAATTTTGTAGTGACGCCATTTGGGTTGACCAATGCACCCAAAAACTTTATGTGTGTTATGAACAACATATTCAGTAAATATCTGGATAAGTTTGTTTTTGTCTTTATAGACGACATCCTAGTTTATTCCAAGAATAAATAGGAACACGAAGAGCACCTTCGCATAGTACTACGAGTGTTACGAGAACACTAGCTTTACGCTAAGTTTAGTAAATGTGCTTTTTACAAACCTTGTGGGAGCCCGATCGTGTTGGTATAGAAGAAGGATGGGACTTGGAGATTTTGTATTGAGTATTGGGCGTTGAACAAGATCACTATCCAGAATAGGTATCTGATCCCATGGATTGATGACCTCCTTCACCAGCTTAAAGGGATGAAATATTTTATCAAGATCGACTTAAAGTTCGGGTATCACCAAGTACCAATCGAACCGACCAATGTGTGGAAGACTACCTTGAAAGCCAAGGAGGGCCTCTTTGAATGGTTGGTCATGCCTTTTGGGCTGATGAATGCTCCCGCAACCTTCATGAGACTGATGGACGACATCTTGTGACCATTCACCAACTCACTTGTAGTAGTGTACTTGGATGACATTCTGATATTCAGCTAAACTTGGGAAGAGCACCTCCACCACATCCGACAAGTCCTCCAAACACTGCGGAAGCACAAGTTGTGTGCCAATTTGGACAAGTGCACTTTTGGCATGACCCAGGTTCAATATCTGGGATACATTATTGATGAGTGTGGGGTATATGTGGATCCAACCAATATCCAAGTCATTCGGGATTGGCCAGCCCCAACTACTCTAATAGAGCTTTGCAGCTTTCTGGGTCTTGCTAATTTCTACCGCAGGTTCATGTTGGGATTCTCTCATACCACTTATCCCTTGAGTCAAGTCACCAAGGGAGGAGCGAAAGAAAAATTCTTCTGGTCAGAAACTCAACAAAAGGCATTTGTAGAATTGAAATTTTTCCTCTGCTATGCCCTGGTGCTCACATTACCAGACTTGCAACAACCATTTGATATTGAGATAGATGCCTCTGACTATGCTATTGGGTCAGTCCTTACTCAACAAAGGCATCCACTGGAATATCACAGTGAGACATTGTTCAACACAGTTTGCAAAAATCTCAATTATGACAAAGAGATGTATTCCATTGTATAGGCTTTCCAACAGTGGAAGCATTACATTTTGGGGAAGAAAACAATCATCCAAATAGACCACCAACCCCTGTAGTTCATACAGACACAAGGGAAGTTATAGAATGATCTCCATCAGAAGTGGTCCACATATCTACAATAGTTTCATTTGAACATAAATTACAAGAAGGGAAGCACCAACAATGTTGCATACAACCTTAGCTGACCACCTATCATGGCGATAACCATCGTGCTCAACTCTTGTGGACACGAGAATTTTAATTGTCTGCTTCTATACCAAAGTGATCCAGAATTCAGCCACACATACAGAATGCTGGTGGATGGAAACCAAGTTCCAAATTTTCACCTCCAGGATGCATTACTATGTCACATGGGACACCTTTGTGTTCCTTCAAGCTAGCGTGCCAAGATTATCTGGGAAACGCACTACAGCTGGTTCGCTCAGAATTTCGGGGTCAAGAAAACAATGGCAGTACTGCATAACTATTTCTATTGGTCGAACCTTCGATAGGATGTTGAGAAGTACATCCGATCCTGCACTACTTGCACCATTTCCAAACCATCCATTAAGAAGCAAGGCCTCTATACTCCATTTCCTACCCCTAGTCGGCCTTGGGAATCCATATCTATGGATTACATGTCGGGCATTCCTTTTACTAAGAATGGCAACGGCTATGTCTTCATGGTCGTCGACAGATTCTCAAAGATGGCCATAATGGTGTCCTGCAAGAAGAATATCAGAGCAGAAGCCACTACTAAACTCTTCTTTGAACGAGTGTGGGTACACTTTGGGATCCCATAGTCTATAATATCATATCGAGATAATAGGTTCCTTAGTACATTCTGTTCTAGCAGCCTATGGTCAATGCTAGACACCAAGATCACAAAGTCCATAGATTTCCATCCCCATACTGATGACCAGACAGAGGTCGTCAACAGGATGGTCATACACATTTTGTGCATGTAAAACTCAAAGCATCCATGCACATGGGATGAGAGCCTACCCTATGTACAACATAGCTATAACTGGGCCCTCCACAGCTCAATTGACCACATCCCCTTTCAGGTGGGCTTGGGATTCTAGCCACTATGTCCCATTGATGTAGCCATGCCATTTGCAGCTACTCCAGATGATTCAGATCTTGTCCAGTCCGAAGTTTCCAAGGTGAACAACTTCATTGAGTGCATTCAACACATTCACCATTAGGTTCATGATATATTGGACAGATCCAATGCTAAGTACAATCAGCGACATGATCATCATCTGGTGCAACACAAATTCCAGGTGGGCGACAAAGTGTGGCTACATTTGCAGAAGGAGCACCTTGTTGGACCCCACCGCAAGCATCGCCCAATCTGATATGGGACATACACCATCACCAACGCTATTGGGAATAATTCCTTAGATATTAGTATTCCACCATTCCTTGTTCTGCACCCAGTGTTCAATGTGGACTACCTTCGACCCTACTTTCCACCTCTGCTGGACACATCAGACGTGGCAGAAAAACTCACACCAATAGAGTTAAACCCTGACTACATGGAAAAAGCCACAACTGATCAGATTATGGACACAGAGATCAAGAACACCCACCAACAGAAGATCCATCTATATCGAGTTGTCAAAGTAGGCCAACTCCTTCACCAGGGAAAGTGGCTCACCAGGGACCAAGTTTAGTAGAAGTTTCCTAATCTCATGGAGGAACTGAATGCAATGGGGACCATTGCTTCCTAACGGGGGAGGAATGATACAAGAGGATATTCGTGTCCACCCACCTATTCCACTTGGACCCCCACCATTGTTTCTTTCAGTTTTCTAGTTTCCTTAGTTGTAGCACAATTTACTATTTTTTGCAGTTTTCGGGTCCTAAACCTCTGGAGCCGTTTTGAGGCCCTAAATGACGTTTTTTTTTAATCGAATGGTCAGGAAAAATTCAAGTCTATCCTCGACTACAAATTTGTATTCTATTGATTTAGTCCTTGAATAGATCTTTCTAACGATGTATCATGCGCGTCCAATGGAGGTAGTATGCCAAAGTTATGACCCCGAGAAATTGATGTACCAAGTTACCCAATGGGGCCCACATTCTGGCATTTCACCTCCTAGGGTTAGGTTTTTGGATGTGTAGGTATTCCATTGTTTGTCAATAATATATAGGCCTTCGAGCCTCATTATAACATAGAGTTCAAAGACATGTAGCTGCCACATATCTTCTTAGAGATAAACTACCAGGACTCTAGCTAGTTTATTTACATTCGGTATGTAAACAAGTTTCACTTATTTGATTAATGAAATGAAGTGTTATTTCCAATGCATATTTGTTTCTATGGTTATTTGTGCATATTGTTGCGTTCCTGCATAAATCTAGATCACCAGTCCACACTTTCCAAAAGACACTTCATGCAGCCGATTTTGCCAATTTTCTAAAGTATCATCAGAATCAGAGGACACAGAGCTAGTGTTGCACCATACAAGTTCGCCATCAGTGGTATGGTGGATATAGAATTCAGAGATATTGTATGCGTGATCCCAACCTATACCCACTTCATCCTTGACAGGTTCAATATACCGGCATCCTTCATGAAGGTCCATGGGAGAAATGACTCTAATATCTTGGTTTTCAAATGTCATAACTCGCTTCTTGAAATTGATAACTCCCATCCAATCCCCCACAATGTGGGATAGGAGCTGCCACCATCAACTACTTCAATAACATCAAAATCGAGATACCTTCGACATCGACGGCTAGGTTGGAGACATGACCAATAGGATGAACTTTGGCCTAATTTGCTAGTCGCAGTTGCAGAGGGGACCACCCCAACATTGGTTTTCCCATCAGCTGCCAAGTCTACTTGGTCAAGATATTGACATCCAACTTGACATCAAGAATAAATGAATCAACTTCATAGTCCCCAATATGGATGTTCATTGTCATATCCTTTCCTTTCTTTCCCTTCTGGAGGGAATTTACTGTGGAATCCTTCAGCACCTTATTCCAATGGTATAACAACTACTCAATCTTGACAAGAGCCTCAAGATCTCAGGCTAGCAATAGAAAGCTCTCAAAAAACTATTGCAAGGTACCATGCTGTCGTGATGGTCCTGCCTCTACAAAAGGATCAAAAGCAGATGGCATTTCAATAACAGGTGAATTACTCAAATTTCTCCCAATTGTGTGCTTAGCATCAAAGAAGGTATCTTTCTCTATCGCAATATCAAATGCTACCTTTCTCTTCCTAGAAAACTAAACTTGTTGATGAGGTCCATCTTCTCCGTTTGTTGCACCTGCACGAGTGACGACAACAACGTCGACAGCCTCGGCTCTGGGTTCTGCTAGAATCATCGCAATTGTTGGTCCTTGATATTGGTCCTGAGCTTGGTTCAGGGTTGGATTTTGATTCGTCGGTAGGTTCATAGGATGATTTTGAGTATGCTACGGGATCTGAGTCTGATTCTACAATGAACACTGGTTCTGTACTTGGTTTTGGTTTTGGATCTGGTTCTTGAAGTGAGGGATGTTTTCATCGTGCCACTTTGCAATCAACTAAGGGTAATTTTCAACAGTATGCTTGCCTGCTGCGTAGTATGTACATTACGCATGAGGACACTCCCTCTGGTAGTGCCCAAATACTCCATAGGTGTAACACTGGATTTATTCTTGACCTCGTCCTCCCCCTCATCTGAAGCCTTCTCCTCCTCCCCTAAATCCTCCTTGAAATCCTCCTTATCGCTGGTACTATGGTTAAGTTGCTTGCTGATATTGTGGTTGGGATAGCTACTGTAGGGGATTTGGTTGCTGTTGAATGTAGTGTGCTTCTTAAACATATGACAGTTGAGGCAGAACGATCGACAATTGATTGTACTATGGCTGTGGTGCAAACTACGGTTCCTTCACAAACTCCAGCTACTGTGCGAACTGTGGCTGCAACTGCTACGGAATAAACTGCATTGGCAGAGGTGGTATATACTGCACCTAGGATGTTGGCTGTGCCATCTTTGAATGAGTCTGTGACTGCTAGATCATGCGGGGATCTTCTCCCTTCACAAAGTATGTATCATATGCTTCCTATTGAAACAAGCATAAGCTCGACAGTCTTTATCCTTGTGCCCCATTGAGTGACAAAAGCTATAATACAAACTTTTTGCATTTGTAACCATCTTCTACATGTAGGTATAGTTTTCATGTCGATGCCCATATACTTGACATACGCGACACCATGGCACACTAGTGCAACTCAAGGGATTCGGTGCTCCTGAGAGAAAATAATTTCATAGATTCAGACAGGTGTCCTTGGTGTGTCCGTCCACATGACACCATGTGCACCAGAGGTCATCATGTTCTTCCTTTGCCTTCTTGATATCTAGCAACTGGAGTGTCAAATTTTCTAACTACGTTTGAATCTGGTTCATGCCAACTGTAGTCTTCCCAATAGGTGAAGCTTCTAACTTCATCACGATATCCAGAGCCTTGCTCTGTGTCATGATCTTTTGCTGCATTAATGGTTGTCTGATGTGCGAGACCAGGGAAATGATGAACCACTCCTTATTCTGAACATCAATCATTTTGAAGCTAACTCGGGCCATCAACGTCTTTAACCATTGATCAAAATCCCAAACAGTTTCATTCAGGAACTTCTTGAACTCCTTTTAGTTCTATAATATACTAGGTCTCAAATTTGGGTTTCTTAAATTCCTCGAATAGCCCTTCCCCGATCTCATTCATTTTTCTTTCTATGGTTCCCTGAGGAACCTATACGAATCTCATGTACCAGTCAAGTGCATGACCCCTGAGGGTGGTCACCAACTAGATTCTATTCATATCATCCTTTTCAATCTGTCTGGCAGTCCAGACTGCTTCACACAAGAACCAGTACTGTTCTGGGTCATCAGTCCCATTTCCATGGAACATTGGGAGCTTCATCTCATTGCCCTCAATTTTGGGCCTTCTTCCTCCAAATGGTGTTCTACTACTATACTGCTACTAGCACGTCAGACAAGTCGACATAGAATGTGCTTTTCTACCTGTTGGTGGAGTAGTGTACGGAGGTGTGGACAAGTTACTCCTTGGGTTTGAGCTTACTACTACCCTGGGTGTAACCTGGGTCTATTAATCCTCGTCGTCACTGTAGGGTCACTTCATCCTGTGTGGTTATTATTCGTCCTGTGTGGTTGTTCTTCATGTCCTTGCATCTCGATCGCAGCATGACCCTACCCCATCCTCTACCTCTTCTCTTGTCAAAACCTTGCTCCTCCCCTCATACAACCACTTGTTTTCTCGGTGACCCTCACAGTCTCATCAGAACTCATACCCATCTACCCCTTATGTTGCCATTTTTTACCCCCCTTTAGTTGTAGTGTCCACTACCTCTACACACCAGAGTTCCACTACTCGAGGTGCATTTTTAGGATACCCTTTTCACATACAAGCATCTTACTAGATAATTGTAGTGACAACAAGAACTTACCTCATGATCCATTGAAGAAATATCTTTCTACTTCGATGTATTGCTTATTGGTATCGACTGCGAATGCAGTGATGTATCCTTCTAGAATACTATCCATCCATACTTCGACAGCTCATGATGCCTTTTTTTTCATTTTCTTGCAATTCCTAAATCAGTTCAGGGGTCTAGGATGTCGGTTCCCCTCCTTGATGGTTGTTCTTCTTATAAGTGAACCACGCTAGCCACTCACACAATATGATAGGAAATTCATAGAAGAACCATTCGTGTGTATCATCGTGGATATATATGGCCAGCCAATCGTTTGTCAAAAACTTGAAATTCTGATTCTCTACTTCAGCAAACTCTCACAGCTTTAGGTTGAACCAATATTTGATCTCCGGTTTAGTTGGATACCACAACATATCCTCCCTTCAATTGCAATGAGGTCCTAGCAATGGAACCATTTGTTGGCGAAAACCCACCAACAAAGCCTCGCTAACGAGGGTTCCCACTCTATCGACACCCAACCAACATAATCTCCCTAAGGACTAGCACAAACAGGTTTGACCCTATCTGGCAACACCCATAGAGCAAATGAAGTCTCACCCAAGATGTCGAGGCAGAGTTTCCAGAACCATGTTTCCGGTAGTAAGAAGGGAGGGTAGGGCATAAACAACTAAGCAACATCATCATTAGATACTTCAAAGATAGTTAATCAAAATCTTAATATTCATCACAGTTCTATCAGCATAACTAGAGGATCGTCAATAGGTTGCATCATTCACTTACTCATTGCAGCAGTAACATTCATTCATATAACAGTTTCAGTAAACATTCATCATTGACATCATAGCACATAAATATAGAAATAAGAGACAATATCAATTTAGGGAAACATCCGTCATATCATATTAATTTTTTGCAATAGATCTAGATCATACAGTACTTCTCCATAGCAGGAGACTAATCACAACCCAAGATTCAAGAGCTAGTCGACACAGTCAAAGCCAAAACTGCTCAAGAACAAAATGAAGCAACAAGATCACAAAACAGATCGCAAAAATAGATTGATCGATTGACCTTTCACCTCTATGATTCTACTCCATGATTCTCTTTTACAATTTCAATTCTAACTCTATATATAGGCTTGCATCTTTACATCCAAGGTCCACTTCTAACTAACTTCTAATATACTAGTGACCTATATCCACAAAATGTGGTCAAACGGTACAAAATTGCATAAGAAATTCCAAAAACTGTTATTCATCTGCCTATCACGCAGATTTGGTCCTGCACGGTGTCGCGTGAGCTTGCACAACCTCCAAGGTGATGTGCAACTAACTTACCCAAACCCCTTCCAACAACAAAGAAAAAATTTATAAGTTTAACATTGAAACCCTATCGCTAAATTGATGAATGGTAACCTAAATTTTAATGTCCCCTAAATTTTTATACATAAATTTAAGATAAAGGACATTACCATCAAGAAGAAGGTATGTCCCATGATCTAGCAGAAGAAGGTATGGCCCTCACATTGATCAATGATCATAATATATTGAACTTGTTAAAGCACTACAACAAAAACTGGATTTAGCGTCTCTTTTTGCATCCTTTTTTGTGTCTAGACCATCTTTTAGTGTATTTTTCTTCAATTTTTGGACAAAATGGTGCAATTTCACGAGCTGGTGTTATTTTAGGCATTTTTTTGCGTCCTTTCTCTAAATATGGCGCAAATTGCAGCGTAATTTGCACTGGGTTTTGCACCTAGTTATGCGCCAGGTTTTGCATCAGGTTTTGCAATAGGTTTTGAGCCTAGTTTTGCACCTAATTTTGTGCCTAGTTTGTACATCTACTCTTGTTGCGCCCCCTTTTATGCCCATGTTTGCCTCAACTTTTACGCCCTTTTTTTCATCCACTTTTCCATCATTTTTTACATCTACTTTTGCATCCACTTCTGCTTCTTTTTTTGCATCCCTCTGTGCGCCAAGTTTTGCATCAAAGTTTACATCCTCTTTTGAGTCTAGTTTTGCATCTCGTTTTGTTTTATCCATTTTTGCATCCACTTTTGCATCCATTTTTTCATCCACTTTTGCACCCACATTTTCATCCCTTTTTGCATCTACTATTGCATCCACTTTTGCATCCACTTTTGTGCGTCCCAATTCACACCCACTTTTGCGCTTACTTTTACACCCACTTTTGCTTCAACTTTTGCATCCGCGTTTGCATATTTTTTTGCATCCAATTTTACATTAGTTATTGCATCCCTTTATGCATCCATTTTTGCATCCACTTTTGCATCGGGTTTTGCATTGGGTGTTACGACTACTTTTGCATCTAGTTTTGCATCTACTTTTGTTGCATCCACTTTCGCATCCAATTTTGTATCCAATTTTACATCCCTGGTTGTATCCACTTTTGCACCACTTTTTTCATCGTGTTTTTCTTCCATGATTTCATCATTTTTTGCATCCACTTTTGCATCACCGTTTGCATCCATTTTTGTTGCACCCCATTATGCGCCCACTTTTGTTGCATCCATGTTTGCATCCTTTTTTGCATCCAGTTTTACACCCAGATGTTGAAGATGAAAATGAGGATGATGATTATGATATTGAGGATGGTTATGATGATCATGATAATGTTCTTGATAATGAGGAGAACAATGACAATGATGATGATGATGATGACAATTATGATGATGATGACGATGAGGATGAGGATAATGGCAATGACAAAATCACCGATGATTATGATGGCAATGAAATGAATGATGATGATGGTGATGATGACAATGACAATGGTGATGAATACAATGAGAATGATGATGTTGATCATCTTAAAAAATAAGTTGTTATTTTCATGCATAAATCATGTGTGTCCTCCATGTCCCTTTTCCACTAATCACATATTTTGGGTAGATGTTATTTCTTATTGCAAAGGTAATGATGAATAACTCATGAAAATTCCAATAATCGTGATGATGATGATCTCAAGGAAAATGGTGATGATGATTATGCCGATGATGATGACTATTGTGATAATCATGATGACACTGACAAAGATGATGATGATGATCATCATCATCATCATTTCCATCATCGTCATCATTTAAAGCATATGGGTATGTTTACCAATTAAAGCATGCATAACAAGTGAGATTATTCTAAAACACCCCACCAAAGTACAAAATTCAAACCACAAGGGAAACATAATATTGAAATTGTTCCCATTTTCTTTCTCCCAACAAAACATGCTTCATTTTAGGGAATTATGTTAAAATACATACGTTCGTAGTCCATCCGTACTATACTTGTAAGAAATATAAATATAATACTTAATAGAATTTATAAAATAGGTAAATATTTTATAAGCACCCTTATGATATATAAAGTTCTTTCACCTTAATAACGGTAAAATATGTAAATATAATAATAATATATAATTAATATAAATATGTTACTATAGTTCATATGTTAAAAGATTTAATATAAATAAATATATATAGTTCATATGTTATGTGATTTAAAATAATTAAATATATACAAATATTATTTACTTATACATTATACAATTTAAAATATAGATTAAAACGTATGAAGTTTCATAGGGAGGAGAAGCAAAACATAATTCCATAAATTTAGGCATTTGTGAGAAAAAACTAGTTTTTTGTTAATACACAGTTAGGGCTCGTTACGAAGAACATTTTGTATATATTCTTCATGTTTGGCAATGTACAGGGGGTTCAAAGTTTGAGAAAAAGAAAAAATATTTGTAGTGAAATATTTGTCTGAGCTTAATAAAACTATCAATGTAGAAGTACAAAGTTTTTCAAAGAAGAGATTCATGTGCCAATATTTCTCGGTCTGTGTTTTCCTTTGTAAAGGTTTTCTTTCTAAGTTTTCGATTTATATATGTTGTCTACAACATTTGAATGAAAATATATGATTCACAATTCATCCTCTGATAGGAAGCTTTGATTTCATCCATATTCAAATGTTTTCACCCATTCCTCTAAAGTTAACATAAAATTCATTCTAGCTAATGCTTTATGTTAGTGGACTGTAATTCTCATATCTTCCACCGTTCCTAAATGATTCCACTACCAATAATTGATAATTCTTATCGATACTCAGCCTTTGACTCCATGCCCATTGATAATGCTTGTACATTCATCACAAAGAGCATGCCGGGTTATCAAATGCATATGCCAATTCACCACAACCACACCGAATGCAAACTATGTGGAAGGAGGATCCCACAACGGATGTTAAAACAAGTACCAAATGCAACCGAGCAGCTGGAAACAAAGTAGTCAAGTGCTACATCATCACCCAGGTGGTGTAAGGAAGCCATATTTGCCCAAATCTCCATAAATTCAACCTAAAGATAAAAATTATAGAGACACTTTCTTAGGCGTCAAAGACAATAGATAAAACACCCCAAAAAATTGGATATGTGATACAAATTATGTACAATCCATACAATCTTACAATATGTAAGTATAGGCGTACAATTGGAAAAAATAGTTGCGCAACAAATCTATTGGAAACCTTGCCAATTCCTACTTTGTTTTATTAAATCTCTTTTTTTAACCTAGAAAAATATTTATATTCCGCTTTAAATCAAAATAAATCTAATTCCCTTGAAATATGAACCTAGCATTTGAATCAAGCAAAATAATGATGTCTTTCTTTGAAACTAGAAATACAATACCTAGTTTCGACTTGTTTGTAAACTCTCCAACTTCTTGATGTGTATCAAATAAAGTGTTTTGGTTAGCCATCGAACTTGGTCACTTTTAAGGCACATAGGGGGAATTTATAGTCACCACCCATTTCCCGATATCATTATTTATCTATTGAAAATTGATTATAAAAATTTAGATAGATACTGAAGCCACATTGCACTTAACATGTTTGACAATATCAAATTCTAGGGTAGACAATGCAGTCTACAATAACATCAAATTATATCGCTTGAATTTTATAAGAATAAAAAAATGAGAGACAAGCCATATCTAAGATAACCACTTGTATCCCATGCCAAAACAAAATGACACTCATACATGGTAGCCACCATCAAACATAGCATGAAATGCAACCCTGTGGGCATAAAATCATCTACCTGCATTTAAGCACCATATTGTTTGCATTTGTTAGAGTAAAAAGTTAAAACAACATTCTATAATAACTCATTCAATATTTCTAGAAAGCTTTATCTTAAATTTTCCATAGAAACCAATTCATACTCCTTTGAGTAGCTATCCCCTTTCAAAGATCTAATGATATGCCATTTACAATAAAATTATTAAATGTGTTACTGCATAATGTCACTCAACTTCCACTAAAAAGGTAACATCTGATAAAGTGTGACTATTGACATACTGCTCTCCCAAATATACCTGCAAAGTTTTTTAAATATGAACAACAAACACAGATTAAAAGAAATTCATTCCAAAACTAAATTGATCATCTTGTTTATTAGAGTAGAGATACATTAATAATTGATAACCAATCCTCATAAGCAGTAGAGTGTTACTAAAATGATCTGTTTTCTTGCTGATAAATATCATTTGAGAACTAGCCTACCAAGTGATGAAGCTACCCTACCTCCCTCTAAACGACGTCACTGGGCTCAGGAAGCTATGTCTGCATGTGTTGAGGCTGCAACTGCTTTAGTGGAGCCAGTGGCAACTGGTGTGACTGGACAGAATGATGCATACAAGATTTCTGCAGATGAAAAATCTTCTACTAAATTCTTGGATAATGACAAGAAGTCAATTAAGGGAAATGAGGAATGTGTCAAAATAGACACATTGATCCAAAAAGAAGCAACAGAAACAATAGGTAGTAAGAAACCTGTGGTGTAATCTGATACTTTTAGTAATAGGAATGCTAATAGGTAGTAAGAATGCCAACATATGGTTTAGGAATTTGATACTTTTAGTAATAGCTTCCAACAACAATTAAAGTAGGTGGGGTGGGTTGTCTGAAAAGAAAACGTGAGTAATAGAAAGAATGAACTGTTTTTTTTTTCATTTTCGTACTGAGAGAAACAAGGTGCAGTCTAAATCCTAGTATGGATGAGATGTGTCGTGCTTGTAGTTTATAAATGAAAATGAAACAAAGGTTGAAGTCTGCACAACCATAAATTATAGGAAATGTTGAAATGGAAGGGTAGCAATGAGTTTGAGTTTCATGAGTATGCTAGTGCATCCATCCAAAAATTTACACCATTATTAAAACGCTATATATGCAAAGTAACTAATGGTAAAGATAGAGTTGTGAGGAAAATGGGATCACATGCTAGTAAAAACTAAATACAAGACCCTTTAGAGAATGTGAAGACCCTCTTAATTGACTCATTTATATCTAAGAGGAGTATGCTAACATATGTGGGGACATTCTTAAGTGGAGGTTGAATCATTTTATAGAATGAGAAAATATTCTTAGGTGAGATTCTCCAATAGGGGTTTATTTTTTGAAATAAGTTTATCTTATATCACTTATGAAACTTGTTTAAATCCAAAAATTGAAGATATGGAGGAAACATTGGGATCTCAAATGTTAGGAAAATGTGACAACTTTTTCAAATTTCGCAGTATAAATGAAATCCTCTCAAGGGAAGCTCTAAAACACAAAGGTATTCAAGGACTTACATGGTGCTCATGTTGCTAGAATAAGTGTAAAGATTGCTCCCACCTTCTCCTTACTTGTGTTTGTGCCATATAAGTATGAGAATAATGGGAGAAATTTGTATGTTTGGCTAATCCACTAGTGGGAAATGCTAACCAACTATTTTAGAATTGGAGTAGTGGTCAATGGAAGCCTTAAAAGTCTCTATAGCATGTGGAGTATAGCCTCAACATATTCTATATGGACAATTTGGAAGGTCAATAACACTCTATTTTTTTAGGGAAATATCCTCTCTTGTACACATCCCTTGATTAGAGAAAAACTTGCAATGATTGAATCAATCAAACATTCATAGTCTAAAGCTATCATTTAAGAAGATGAATCCAAATTCTTGTAATTGTTAGGCCAAGAATATTGACCCTATCACTCAAATAGGATCCACTTTCGAATATAATTATGGTCTACTCTCGATGAAGGACGTGCTAAACTCAATTTTGATCGAGCAATGAAAAACAATCTACATATAGCAAGAGTTAGATATCGACTATGTAAACATACAGGTAGGTTTCTTAGGATGAACCTCTAGTTCTTATGATCTTGTTCAAACAACATACATACATTGTTGGCCTCATTAATGGAATGATGCTTGCAAAATTTTGTAGGCCTAGAAGTATTATAATCATAGGAAATTCATGTCTAATTATCCATTATCTCATTGGGAAGGGAAATCCTTCATGGTGGGACCACAAATCAATAGTTTGGATGGGTTTTTTTTCTTATCTATGGATTTTAAAAATGCAAGGTTCACTCATGAGTGAAGTGTGAACTAGGTAGCATATTGGATTACAAATAAGGCAGTTCAATCAAAACTCAACATTTATTTGGATCGAGAGGTGTTAGATCTCGTAGAGGATTCAAATGGGAAGGCTATAATGTCACCTGAAGTAAACAAATTTCAAGCATCCATCTAGGCACTCTACATTGTCAATGCCACTAATGATGAAGTCAACTTCACACTAGATTCCCAATCATGTTAATGCACTTAGCTCACACATTTCAATGCCACCAATGATGAAGTTAACTTTATAGCTTCTGATCATCATTTCAAAGCAAAATTAGCATCTGATATGTAACTACCTCTAACTTCAATTAGAGCTTATATGTAAAAACCTCCAGCCCATTTTCAACTATATTATTGTTATCGCCGGAATTGTGCTAAAGTTCCTCCATCCTCCACCCAACATTGTCACAAACATTCCTAATTTTCTCATTTAAGAGACAGTGATCACTGGAGCATATGGGTTCCTTCCCCACACTCTGTGTAGGATATCCAAGCTCCAACGTCTTACAGAGTAAGTATTTTGCAAGATCACACAATGTTAGACATATTTTTTTTCCTTGGATAAGAATCCTTTGTCAATATAACTTTTGTGTGCCTGACAATTTTATCAATGCCAAATAATGACAATGACAAGTAGGTCAACCAGACTTGAAAGTACATCCACTAGAAATACCTGGGTTAGAGGGTGGCCCTAACATCGAAGGTCCGTTAGAAGAAACTCTGAATGGAATATTGTGTGCTTGACCAAACTTGGAGAGTTTTCCTGCATAGAGAGAGTCTGTCTCTGGGACCTCCCATGGATGATTTGTCTGTCGGCCTGGTGATGTCTACCCTTGGATCTGAAACGTGAGTTCCTTAGAATATTTATGGAAGCTAGTTGATCCATCTAGAGAGGGTGTCAAGAGGAAATCCATGTCTCACTGATTTGAAATTCAGAGTGGTCTAGGCCTCTATATGTTGTTTGCTTCCTTGAGTAGACAATTAACATGGAAGAAAGAGGTGATCCTCTAGATGGGATCTAGCTGGAGAGGTCCACACAAGGATTGTGATCTATGCTTGAAAATATCCGTCATGAAAATAGGTAGGCATATTTGTTCTGGACAATGACAGAATGTGGAGAGGGAGCCACTCAAGTCTCGCTGAAGGTATTAAAACCTCCCTTTGTCCAAATAATGGATACTAAGATAAGACATCTGAAAATGAGATGTTCCTCTTACTTGCTATCTATTTTGGTTATGTTGAATTCAACAAGCACCACTCTTTAAAGTGTGAATCTCTATAGACACCATTTGGTGTGAAGCAACATTTTAGGATAAAAAATGATTGAAACTAGGCCATTTGATTGAAATGGAATTTTGGGTTTTCAAGGAGACATTTCCATGGAGGTTTCATTTTTGCATTTTTATCTTGAATTTTCAATCTAGCTTATTTGAAATTAGTGTGTTGAACCCTATGTATCTTGTTTGAGGAAGAGACATCCAGTGTGGATTTTGATGTGCTTGGATATTTTTTTTGTCACTACCCTCCTTAGGGTGATTCCTACTTAATTTCCATCCCAATAATAAAATCATGAACCCCATTAATCTCATGAGAGGCTATGTGGTAAGTCGCTCCTTTCTTAAGATTTGTGCTTTTGGACAAGGTTTCTCCAACACATAAGGTTTTGGCTTCTTCTCCATTATATTAAAACAATATATTTGAATGCATAAAATCTCTCAAAGTTGATCTTTAATTTAATTTAAATTTTTTTTAAACTATTACTTTAGTTTTTATTTTTAAAATTTTGATATACAATTCAATCTAATAAAAATATACCGTCCAAATTTGTCCAAACTCTACATCGTTCATAAGCATTATCTCCTATTAAATTATTCATGTCAATAATTTAATTCGATCACACAATATAGTTGGTATAAAAGCATCACAAATTTATTTTTAAAAGTTATTTAACTGAATTTAATTTGACTCACGGGTGAGCAAATGGTGCACATTTTCCCACCTCTACCTGTTGAAAGAGAGTAGACTGGAAAAAACCATGAATTGAACCCTTGTAAGTTTCTATCTCAATTGATCCACCGATATGCTCACATGCATTCTTTGGATCACTCAACCAGGTCACTCATTTTTTGTTCACTCGATGTAGTTTTCTTATCCTTGCAAGGTAGCACCCTTTTCATTTTCTCGCCAGTTAAATTTTGAAAAACAATTCCCATATTATTATCTTCTTAATGATCATATATTGTAGAGTTTCCCAATCACTGCAATGTGTGATTTGGAGGCTTTATTTGAGTGGAATCTGAACGATCTATTTAGTTCATCAAATATGCCCCTGGGTTGTGCAGACACTTGGAAGCATGTGTTAGGCATGGGCTGGGGGCTCTCTTCACGAGCCAACACCTTCAATGGGAGATCAAGATGCTGGAAGATCTGGAGAAGAAGCTCGTAGAGGCCAAAGATTCCAATCAGAAAAGTTTTATTGGTAAGTTCTATGCTCTACGCTTTTTCCTTTTTCATTTTGCATGCATTTGAGATTTCCTGTCAACTAAAAGGGTTTTGGCTAGTAGAGGGAAGATATTTTTCATAACTTTTACATTATTATCATCTGTAGTGGCTTATTCAAGATGAATTTTCAAACTGTCAATCATATCGATGTGGATAACAATCTAGATCACAAACTGTCACTTATATTGGAAACTTTCTTCCTGTTTGTTCATGTTGCGGTTTTGGATGATACCATTTTTTTAGAAGATCCACACATTTGTTCTCAGTAAAACGTGAAAAAGGAAAACCACATCTTCACACATATTCTTGTATTTGGTTGTGCTAGATTTTGCATATGGATTGGGTTGTGGTGGAGACACAGATCTATGCTTTGGGTTGTCCTAGAATGAAGATTTCTAGATTGGTTTTTTATCCACTTGTATTCGTTACAGTTAAAGAATGGGTTTATGAATGACGGATATCAACATTTGGATTTGGTTAATTGGCAAATTTCACATCAATGACTTTATATAATTGTCCATGTAGTTGTGCTTTATATGTTTTACCACTGGAAAACCATGAAAGGGAAAACTCAAGAAAGTTGTGATTTATATAAATATCATTGAAAGCTTCCAGTCAACACGGGGACATAAACAGAAACAACTATATTAATGATCTAATCCATTGTGCCGTTTAGGTGCTGTAATTTTAGATTTCTGGTATTATGTTCTTCATTTCTTTGAATTTTTGAGCCTTTGGTATTAACTTCTCTATTCTTTCAGGTTTTTGGGTTTTTCAGTGCCTGATATTAAGTTCTTTATTCATTTGAGTTTTTTGGTTTTTGAATCTTTGCTTTTAAATTCATTCATTTAGGTATCTGGATTTTCTTTCTCTCCATTGCTTGTCTTTCTGGGGTTTTTTCTCCAGGTAAACTTGTCCATACAGATTTCAATTGGATGTTGGTTTACAATGAAGAAAAATTTAGTAGCATTTTTCCAAACATTCCATATTTGACTCCGGTTCTGGTTACATTCAAGGTCAGAATAGATTTCTTGGATAGGCTTGCAAACACTATTTAAGCATGGGTCCCTCAACCCATGCTTAAACAGTGTTTGCAATTCTGTCCATCTCAGCCTGTCCAAATTCATATTTTTTTATGCCTTTTCCAGTTGATGGATAAATACATAAATTCAAAACCAGATATCGAGTAGGAGTATCAAAACTGTCTATATAAAGTATCACATACTAATAGTCTATTAAGCTTAACTTTTAACTTTTAACTTTTAACTATTGATTGGAAAAACATCCATGACAGTAGCTTTGAAAGTCTGTTTGGGATCCAAAAATAAGATAAGATAATTTTATTACTGTCTCAGAATGACCAAAAAAAGTAGATCAATGAGACGAAAAATTACAATCCAGTAACGACAAACTCTGAGAGTGCTAAAGCAATTCCTAGAATATAAAATCATATATTACAGGCATAACAGGATAAATGACCACACATTATCATGAATAGGTCAGAGTATTGTCCAATAAATCAAATCGAAAATAGAGGAGGAAGTGGAGGAACATGATTAAGATGTCCCCGCCATACAATCAACCACAGAAAATGATCCTGTACAGTCTCTTGATGTCCTTGTGGGAGAATCCGCTACTTGAGAGGACTTGACTGAGTAACTCTGGAGGGAGTTGCAAATGATCTGCTGAGATGCTCCTAACACTTGAGGTCTTTGGAAAGAACCTTGTTATGATAGACTGGCCTGCTGGAGGTGGGGAAAAAGCAACTGAATTGTGCAGAGAGCAAGAACTCCTTGAAAGCCTCTTGGGGGCAGGTCTGCTACCCAAGGTGGAGTGTTTATGGATATGCTGTTCTGGTGCTTGATGTGTCTTGGGTCCCTATTTACCTCTTGCTGCCACCAGTAGATATGATAGACATGGAAAAGGAAGCGATCTGCCTGACGGGTCTACCCTGATTGTTCCTGTAAGGTCAGTCTTCTGTGCCATAATACCTTACTCATAAAATGAGTTAGGCATCTCTTGTTGGTATCAAGAAAGGAGGTATTGAGGGAATCCTTGGATTCTTAGTGGATTCAGTGGAACCTCCTTACGATCTCATAATGGATGGCACGCCTAAAGTTGGTGCTTATATGTTCCTCCATATTGTTTGATGAGTACTGGACAAGGGCCACTATATTGGTCACTCTATCCTCCTTGGTTCTGTGTATCCTCCTTCAAATGATTTAGGCCATTGTTAGTTTGAATGGCTTGCTTCTCACAATCCTTAATAGTTTTCCTCATGAAGTTTATGTTTTCCATTGTAATTAGTGGATATCCTTCTATAATTGGAGTTCTCATAGAAAAGAATTCTCACTTGAGATATCTAGATTCTTGTTATCAATGAATCTTCTACAAACCCAGTTGAACAATCTTTCGTATTGATTTCCCCTCCTTGGGCTGTCTTGATACAATCTGAGCATTTAAATTGTTTTGAAATACAAAACTCTACTACCTCTAATCATCATTAATGGGTGGCAGTAAATGGTTTAAATCACCATTATGGCACTGTTAGAATAAGTGCACTAGCTAGCCATGACACTGCAATTGTGCTTAACCAACAAGCAACTGATAGATTTAAGGAGCGCATAAGAGGCTTTGCTTTTTCAGTTCTGGGCACTGTAACAACCCTAAAAGGTCAAAATCTATGCAAATATTAGAGAAGAGAAGCATGGGTACAATTTTCTTGAGTTTTTGAGCTGGTTAACGTAAAACCAACACATCCTAAACTTTGAAATCGAGCTGATATTGAATCACAGATGCCTACCCTAGGGACTGCCAAATGTTATGGATATCTTCTTTTACATTTTTTATTATAAAATCCTCAGATCAGGAAGCAACTTGGACCTAACCCAGTAATTTCAAAATTGCAACGACAACAGAGATTTGCCAGAAGTTATTTTGTGCTTGTTTGAATCCTTTGGTTGTCAAAATATAAGAGAAGCAACTGCTAGAATATTAAACGTTGGATTGGATGCAACTAGCGTTGAATTCTCCTCTGTGCCTTCTGCCACATATATTAATTAATGAGTATCATCCATCTTAGTATTAAATACCTCTTATGTCATGTCTTTCTTTAATGCTGGTCTTCCAAATTGCAGCGACAACAGAGATTTGCTAGGAGTTATTTTGTGTTTGTTTGAATACTTTGGCTATCAAAATATAAAAAAGAAAGAGCTGGAAGATTAAACGTAAGAAACTAAAGATGAGGCACGTAGTTATAAAATACTAAAGGGTTGGGTAGGTTTCCCCAAAAGAAGAAAGTAAAGATGGAGGTATGGAATAATCAAATCCTAAAGGTGAGGAACACCAGTTCTAAATAAAGATAAAACAAAAATATCGGTGCTTTATAAGATAGAACTAGAAGTTATATGCGTTGCCTGCTAATTGCTGACTGTGCTGACTGTGTGGTTTAGTTCAAGTTCCTTTACTTCAGCTTCTAAAGGTTGAGATCAAAATCCACCTTGACAATTTGGGCAAGGAGAGAATCTGAAATTGCTGGTGTTTATGCACAGACAATAGGTTTCAAAAAATGTCGCTTTCTCACTAGTGTTGAAGCCGACAACAAAGCAATATATCCTTATTTTTTCTCCAAAATGTCCATCCAATAGAAGTAGGTTTGCAAGACTGAAACCCTAATATTTTTCCTAATCAGCAGAACCATCCACACATGGCATGTTACCAATAGGGAATCCATAGGTTACAAGTTCAAATCTGGTTTTTTCCTTCAGGGTTAGAAGCCATTATTTTCAGGATTTATTGATAGCTTGTCTTTGCCTTCTTTTATTACATCCTGTCGAGATTTGTCAACGAAAGCTAGTGCAGTAAATTGGATAACCAGCAAGGTTTAAATTTTAGTTTAAGTTGCATGCTTGATGAGTCATAATAGTAAATAGCATCTAGTATCTTGTATTTGCCACAAAGCTCAAGTATGATCTTTCAGGGCCTTACACAATCCAAGCTTCGTAAGTCTAGGACCTTTCCTGAGCAAAAAGCTTGGATAATACCATTTCATATTCTTCATTATATATCCTTAGAATATAATACAACATTTAATATTCATTTCATAGTGTTATCATGAAGCACTCAATTTGGAATTTAAAAGGAAGAGAACTCTTTGTTGTTGAACACTAAACTTGTTCTTCGAAGGCTATCTACATATTGGAGTATGCTTGAGAGGACATTGGGAAATGGGATCCAAATTAAAATTGGGATTATTTATAAATATATCTAAAGTTCCTTTACTTCGGGATTTGAAGGTTGAAATCAAAATCTACCTTGACAATTTGGGCAAGGAGATATTTGAAGGTGAGATCAAAATCCACCTGTTCCCACAACAAAAATTAATGGCTAATGATCAAGATGACCCAATAACTTGTTCATTTAGCCTATCTCAAAAATGGTGATTTTGTGAAACTAGTCATTTACATGTTTGTGTTAAATGATATTCACCTCTAACCATAGTTGCATGTATGAAATGCTCAACCCCAAATCCATCAAAATAGAGGAAATACCACCATCTTCTAGTGGCTCTTGCAAATACATTTACCCAATGTTGGTCCTCACCCTTGTGTGCCAAAAATACCTTTAAAGTGAACCACACATGATCCATGTGCATGGTAAGCCCATGATTATAGTATTATAAATGACTTAGCTACATCTACCATCACCATGTCTCATGTAACATGAAGCCATTTTGGATCTAAAACTTGATGTCTCATGTAACATGTCCAACTGTAATTTTCAATAAGGAAAGGTTTTTTGTTACGTAAATAAATATAGTAATCAAGACAAATATGGATCAGTTTTTTTTAAATATCATAATAATCATGGATATGGATTAGATTAAATATGTTGGATCAGATTGAATATTTATTTGATTAGTTTTTCTCTTGTGGTATAGCTCGAAGGAGTTGTCAGAACATTGACTGCTGCTGGTGACCATGAAAAGATATCGACAATAATCAATGTGCTGTCGCATGAATTTGCTTCCTCCCGTCAAGTAAACCATCAAAACGTTTGTGATACAGAGCTATCATTACCTTGAATATCCATCTAAATATTATAACAAGTTGATATTGTTTTCTTACTAATGTTCTGCATTTCTATTGACACACATTTGAACATGGAAAAAGGTCAAAGCAAAATTCTTTCTAGTATTAAATTTGCAAGGGGCGCAAATTTTGGTTTTGAGATTGTGGCAGAATAATTTTTGTTGTAGTGAAGGCCTGCATCTTTTGAAAAATAAAATTTCCCAGTGGGCAATGTTGTTTGTTCTACAATATTAAAATATAGAAATGTCCTTCTAAACAATATTCTAATTGCGAGTTTGGCTTTTCTAGGGTGGTGTAATAGGTTTGGCTGCAACAACTGTTGGTTTGGCATCAAAAGCTACTCAGGATCTGGAGGTGAGTGCTGTTTTAGTAGGTCTTGTTTTAGCTTATAGTATTTTTCATGTGTCAAAAAATTTGGAAAGTGGAAAGTCAATAGGCGTACATGCGAAAGAGACGGCATTACTAAAAGTAATACTAGTAACATGATTTGTTCTGAAAGACATGTGATCACTGAAAGTAATTCTAAAAACATGAATTATTCTTGTATCAAAATGCGATGAATGGAGAGTAAAATACTAAGTCTAATTGAAATGAACGTGTGGTAAAATCGATTTTTATCATATAAAATAGATCAGTTGTGAACTCAAGATGATGCTATTTCAAGAGTGGAAAGTGAAAATCCATTAGTGTTACCATGTAAGAGGCATAGTTTTAGTGAAACTAATTCTACAAACATGATTTTGTAACTTTTTCTTTGTATCAAATTGTACTGATTGTAATATTATAGAAAAAACCAAGACTCAAGTTTGGAAGTATCATATAGAGTTGATCACTCGTAGTGAGCTCAAGCACACCTTTTTATGAGCAGAAATTATTTTGTGAAACATCTGTTACTAAGGATGAAAGCTTTGGAAAGTCAATAGGTACACCATTCAAGAAGCATGGTTTTGATAAAAGTAATTCTAAAAACATGGTTTTTTTTGTATCACGTTTTGGTGATAAAACTCTAAAGTGTCAAGTGAAATTGATGTAAGTAAATATGTATCATCTGATCACTTCTGATGAGCTCAAGCTCAAAATTTTGACAGATATGGTAATTAACTATGGTAGTAGTTTTGTTGTGGATTTATTCATCTATTCATTTATATATGTATGTGTGTATGTATAATGACCATATACCCATCTACTTATACATTATAATGTGGGTAACCTACTCATCCACAATAAATGGACGATTTTGTTATGGCAACTATTTAACATTGGCATGTCATATAGAGATAATGTGTGGGGATGGGTGGCCATGGGTAACATCGAAACGAGGATATACTTAAACAGAATAAGGTGCCTCTCACCCTAGGACCTAATGCCAACTCCAAGTCACCTGAAACTGCGAAACAGTTTTGATATGGAAATGACACTTTTCAAAATGTTGAGGAAGTGTGAAAATTGCATACTTAAATCATTTAAAAAATAATTAATATAAAAAATAATTCAAACTCTAAAACATTTTGTGCTTTCATTTCAAAACTTTAGATTTGTTGGGTTTGTTTCCTATTTAGGGCCTTTTTATGCACAAATAAGACATTCCTGGATTTCACTCCCTTTGAGGGCCTTTAAGCTTTTCTCCTTTGGAACAAAGGAAACATTCCATTTATGGTCTTTTGGATAGGAAGTGTCTCAGAAATATCATGGAAATGTTTCCAGAAACAGGAATGCCTTAAAAACATTTCATGGGTGTTTCATACATGTTGTGATTTCCAAAATATCTCTGGGTAGGAAACAGGGGCTATGTAAGAATTTCCTGTGGCCTTGCCCTATTGTAACTTCTCATAAGACAGTTGTACCAAAATACATAATCCCAATTGGATTATGCAATTGTGATTTTTATTTTTATTTTTATTCAATATTGGGCATAAAAAGTGAACAAGCTAAAAAAATCAAATTCGAGAAAGGAAATCAAGGTCAATGACACTTTACATTCTTAGTCAAACTTTAAATGTACAAGTTTGAAGGTTTGAAGTGAATGGCTATTTTTATTTTTGTGAATAGTTGGCTTTTTTGGGGAACAATGTGGTTGTTTAAATTTCCTTTTCACCAACTTGAATAGCTTATCCCATTAATATTACACTTATCTTTAATTATTCTATATGCTTTGTTTTATTATTTTTCTTTCATGGAATATGGATATATATTTGAATGTGTATGAATATATCTATATTTATGCACACAAATACCTTCATGTACTTGCATATTATACTGTAGTCACATGTGCACAATCGCATGTGCCCTTGGCTAATAATTTTTTTTGCTAATATAAATTGTCTTTGTTGGTGTACATTGTTAAAATATTCATTATATCATGCATGATGCACATAGTAGGCGTATTCTTTTAGTAACCATTCATGAGTTATTTTCTTAACATCCCTGTTGAACAAAATCACACCATCAATGAATAACAACATTTATGTAGCAACACACACATCCTCAATTGGATTCTACAACTATTTCTTAAACACATCCCTTATTCTTTGTCCATATCAAGTTTAGGTTCTTAGGTATGCATTGATACATTATGTTGTTCTCTAAGACCCTTTTGCGGACCACTTTAATAGATTGCATAATTGTTTAGGATATTTTGTTTCCTGAGCACGGTAGATTTTTTTGCTTATTAGTGTGTTTGAAAAAATAAATTGGATTTTAAGCATGTTTGTCTTTGGATCTTATTGTCTTTTACTAGAATTACAAATGATGAAATATATGTGTTAATATTGCTCCTCTTCCTTATTCTTAAAGGGTGCTAGCTCAATGGAAGAGCACCTGCTTTACAACCAGGAGATTGGTGGTTCGATTCCTCCATGCCTTAATGATATTGCAATGTATTTATAAAGGTAAAAAATGTAGTAGTGCAAGATGGATGCAATATTAGACTCAATACTAAATGCAAAACATGATGTAAAAGTGGACGTCACACCAAACACAAAAGTGGATGCAAAATCTGACCTTATGTCAGACGCAAATGTGGACACAAAAATGGATGTCACACTAAACGCAAAATTGGATGGAAAAAGAGACTCAACACTAGACACAATTAATGACTCAAAACTAGATGTAATAATATGTCCAAAACTAGACGCAACAATAGATGAAAAAGTGGATTCCTAAATAGATGTAAAATTGGACATTAAATTGAGCACAAAATATGGTGTATCGATGGACATAAAACTAGGCATAACACCAGGTGTAAAACTGGAAGCAACATTTGGCACAAACAAAAACTTAAAACGAGACACAATTTTAGATGCAAGACGGGACAAAACATTGGATGTAAAACTAGACGTAATATTGAATGCAAGATGGGATGCAACATTGGCACACAAATAAATGCAATATTAGATACAAACATGGGCGCAAAACTAGGCACAACACTAGGCACAACACTGGGTGCAAAATTGGGCTCAAACATAGATGCAAAAAAAGACATCAACTGGGATGCAACACTATGTGCAAACCTAGATGCAAAATATGATGTAAAAGGAGATGAAACATTTGGCACAAACATGGATACAAAAAAGGATGTAAAACAAGATACAAAATTAGATGCAAATGGGGATGCAACATTATAAGTAAATTTGGATGCAAAACTAGACGCAATATTGGGTCTAAAATTGGATGCAAACCTAGATGTAGAATTGGACACATAATTTTATGTAAAACATGGTGCAAAATTGGGTGTAAGACTCGATGAAAAACTAGGAGCAAAATAAGATGCAAAATTAGATGCAAAAATGAGCGTGAAACTGGGTGCAAACAAAGATGTAACAAAGGACACAAAAAAAGATGTAATAGAAGTTGAAAAATTGGGCGCAAATAAAGGTGTAACATTAGATGCACAAAATTGAGCATTTAAATGGACGTAAAAATGGATGTTAAAAAGGATGGAAAAAAAGATGTAATAGACAGTGTTTTACGAAAATGTACAATAGCCCCAGGTTTAGCACTGGATTGTTCACCATAATTGGGAAAAAATTACACTAAAATCTGGCGCTAAATTCGACGCTAAATCCAGTTTTTGTTGTAGTGAAGGGCTACTCTATATAGAAAACTTTGTGAGCTTGTAGTTTGATTTTTACATGTATGCACTGAACTAAGGAGAATCTCTCCTAACTTGAGTACAACTCAGTCCTAAGTATTTCTTGTACTAGGGAATAATACGGCTTTAAAACATAAACATTCAAGCACAAGCTATTCAAACTAAAAAAAAAACTAAAATGCTAGCAACATAATTCCTACCAAAGATGAAGAGCATGCACACAACATGATCTACTATGAGACATGATCTTGGGTGTGTCCATGTATGGAAGTGTCAACATGAGTACTCCCTGAAAAATTTAAATAGGTAATAACACCTCCTTTATTATCATCATATGATGTGTGTTCCTTTCAATCCATTAAAAGGTGAGTTAAAAGAAGAAGAAGAAGGTGCTGATGAAATTGTAATTAATTTGTAAAAACTTACTGAAGATTGATTTGACACAAAAACCTCAATTTCCAAGTATTTGGCCAACAAGGTGTCATCTAGAAATCCTCCAAAATGGGACATGATGAAGGAAGTTCCAATACAATTTGTCATGATATCTGCATATTGTACACTAGGAAGGTGCATGGTATTTACCGAATTCTTGACCAAGTTTACAGTTATGCCCAAAGTCATCAATCTCTCACATATATCAATTTATTTTATGTCTCATAGTTAGCCAAAAGAATTACAATCTAAAAATGAGTTCTCACATTATTTGAAAAAGAGAAGAGCACACATTATTATATGTATATCTATACCTAGCATGAAAACTACAAGTAGCCATACTCTTGTTCTAGCCTTATCTGCAGGTTTTCCCATGAAGTCAAAATCTTGAATTATTCTCCCAATTATGTGCCTAAATGTATACACAAAGTCCAATATGGTCAATACTATGATAAATCATAAATAAATAGACAAAATTTGGGCATTTAAGCATGATGAAGGGTATATGTTCGGCAGAGATTGCACCAACGTTTTAAGTGGATCCATTGAATGTAACTATACAACCATTCAACACTACAAGTTAAAACCCCTTTGGCAGAGTGCCTTCACCCCAAAGCACCACCATATTTTAATAGAATGGAAGGTGTAAATTATTCATGTCCAATTATTTAAAGAAAGTTCAAAAACTCTGATAGTAAATGAAAATGCTTGTGTTGTAATTAAAGTGGTGATATGCATGTAATGCAACATGAGAAAAATTAAAACAATTTTAGAAATAGTGCATATGGGATTCTAGAGGAACAATTAACAATAAAAAATGGTTGTGTTCCAATCCCATGACTAGTTCTGCTTGCTTAACACAAAGTGAGAATACACAATATATGATTTTGTTTCCTAGGTGTGTATCCAAGATTCATAATCTTGTGGTTTCCGGGAACCTTAAAAGGCCTTTTTAGAAGAAAGGTTTGATAGGGGCAAGTATTAATTACACTCTAAAGGGAACGAGAGTTGAATTGTCCATTATGGTTGTGAAAACTTGAGAATCAAAAGTCAAAATTGATATGCTTAATCATTCTATTGATTGGATGTTGCTGCTTGTCTCGAATCATTGCATTATCCAGAAAGGTGGTACAAGTGGGTGGGACTGGTGATAGATAATAAGAAGACCTACCTACTATCCAAACATTATCAACAATGAAAAACCAAAACATAGTTGATGGGAACCTCTAAAGTCCCTTTTATAAGCAAGGTTGGATAGTGGCATGTCCTATTTGCAATGTTGAGGTCATGCAGGTTGAATTGAGCATTATGGTTGTCACAAGATCAAAATAAAAATCCAAATTACTTGATTTGCTTCGTTGCCCTGGTGATTGGGTGTTGTTATTTCTATGGATTCATCACACCATGAAAAAGGTGGGACTAAAATGTGGGATTGATGATAGATAAGATATCCCTACTGCCATAGAATTCTCAACAACGCAAATCAAATGATGTTATCACCATAGACAACACTAATTGAAATAAGAGTCCCCACTATGTTGCAAGAAGGTCTCTAAATTTTTTGCACATGACAATGATAACCAAGCTTCATTTGAGTCTTCAAAAGAGGGACCAGTAGCATAATATTTAGCTAACAATAAAAACCAATATCTTTATGATTCTTCATAAGAAATACTGGTGGAAAAATCTATAGCTAAGTTATGCAACTCTAAATCCATTTAACTAAGTTGAAAGATAAACCCAAATGCAATAGCAGGAACCTAAGGAACAGCCACAAGATTCTGTCAAAATCCTTCAAAAGATCAATTTTCATAGGTAAAGAAGGAAGGGAAGAGACCTTCATATAATATAGAATATTTTGAGTAGAACCTATAGTGTCATGAATTTATCAACATTCCAAGAAAGCAAAATGATATAGCCTATACTCCTCTTTGGTGAATGTGCACAAGTGTTGTTGCTTCACCTTGGTTAAGGAACACCAGTGTCAATTCTCATATTTGTTGAATGTGCACTGTCACTCTTATTTTTATGGCACATCAGTGCTCATATTCGGTATTAAGTGCACTGGTTCTTATTTACTATAGGTGCACCAATGCATATTTACCATAGGCACACTAAAACTTTGCTAGAAACCTCTGCTAAAACCTCCATCTGTGAACAAAAACCTTCGTCAAACCTCATTATAACCTCCATTAAGATCTCTGCTACCGATTGTAGAGGTTGTAACAATTTTCCTAAATTTTTTAAACCTACAAACATCTGCTACAACCTCCACTAGAAGGTGTTCTCCTTAAATTGTTAAATATTAAGTTTTTAGATATATACTCTCTCACAAGATTTTCCTAATCAAGGGAATTGGCAACCCTTAAAGGAGGATGACGTGGGGGTGCTATCCTAGCCATTCGAAGGAACATTGAATGATAGAATTGTTCTCAAATGGCACATTGAATGATAGACTTGTGCTCTTCATGCAAAAAAAATGAGTCCATTTGAAGGGTTGGAGAAAGAAGGTAATAATGCCTATGGACTTTGTATTCTCCCATATATGTGTATTTACTGAATAGTAAATGTGACAAATATGAAACTCTACTAGAATTTCATGTTAGAATAAGAAACTAATGGGTAAGTCTTACCTACAAAAGATGATTTAACACTGAAATATCTGAAAGAACTAATATAGGATGTAGTTTTTCATTAGAAGTCTCGAACAACCTGACGGAGGCAACATGCAATATAGTAGTTTAGGTCGAAAGAAAAACTTTTAGGAAAATCCAAATGCTACTTAAGGAGAATGTAGAGGCATGAAAATTTCCACACCTACTTCAACAAAATATTAGACCATGTAGGATCCATCCATAGGTTGACATATCATGTTAACCACGAAGGTAGCAAGTGGATACCATGTTGACTTTCATTATTCACACATATCTATGTGTGGACTTTCAAGAGAATTCTAGAGGGTCCAAAACCTAAATCCTAATTGGGATTTGAGGCATTTAAAACCCTAACCATAGCTTTAAATGATTATTATTATTATTACTAATGACCCACACAAATTTATTTTTTATTTTATGAGACCACATGAATTTTTTTAATTACTTTTTATTTTTGGTAATGTAACATTACATTATGTTAGTTTATGAAACACCATATCCCTCTTCTACATATTCAGTTGTATCCCACCTCACCCCACCTCACTTATGGGTTCTAGGGCACCTCGCTTCTCTTAGTACAAAACTTTAGTCGTGCTTAAGTTACAAACAATTTAAGAGAAAAACCCCATCTCATTCAAATCTTGAATAAATCTAAACACATCATCATTCGCGGATACGAGGAATCCAACCATGTTAAGGGTTAGTGCGAGCGGGTCCCTGAGTGATTTTAATGACTTAGATGCCCCTCATTAGTGGTTTCTTAGAAAAAGAAAATCGTGCAAGTGAGGGATACCCCAGCCAACAAAAATAAATAAATAAATAAATCAAAATAAGCTAATTCCAATAATAAAAATAGAATTAATTAATGCCAATTGATCTTAAACGAGAAACGTAGACCAACAAACCCATTGAATTATGTCAGGGTAAGGGACTTACATTTTTCATCATTATTAATGTATAAAAGGACATTCCTAGTTGGGTAAGAGTGTGAGTTTAGCAGCCATTCCAGCTAGATTTAGTTGGTGGTATTGGTAGAGAAAGCAATAATTATTTTAATATAAAACTGGAAGTAGAAAGGGAAGTGAAAATGGAAACATAAATTGAAGCCGAAATTGAAATGGAAAGGGAAACAGAAAGGGAAGCGGAAGCAGAAACAGAAAGGGAAAGGGAAACAGAGATTGAAGCGGAAAGGGGAATGGGAACGAAAATGGAAATGGAAATTGAAGTGGAAGGACAATGGTTATTATTTGAAGTGCAGGACATTATAAGATAGTTTGGTGAACTTGAGCAATGATGGTAGGATCCGGATCAGGATCGTGACCCATGACGCACAAGGGAGGTACAGGTAAGAACATCACAATTTCTTACGCAATGGAGCCCGTTTTATCGTTGAATAGCTGCAAATCATCGAATTAATGTCGAGTTATCACGGAGATCAACAGAACTTGGGGAATGAGGTGAACATTTAGTAGAATGAATATTAGCAGAACTTGGCTGGGAACGAGTTGAAATGGATGGATATGGCCAAGTATTATTAGACGGAGTTCAGGAGATTCTAAAAGATTTTGGGGAGCTTGAGGAACGATGGCAGGGTCCAGATCCTGATCCTGAACCCAAATGCACGGTAGACCTAACAAATGAGATGCAGAATAGAGCAGTGGAATATCTTTGAGAATGGCACTATTCATCTTTTTATCATTTGTTACAAGATGAAATACTGAATGTCTACGAGCTATGTCGGAGATCAACCAAACTAACGAAATGAGTTCAACGTTTTCCAGAACAATTCCCATACTACATAGTGCTTTTACATGAAATTGAATCTGATGATCTGGATTTAAGGACTGACGAGTGTGGAAATATTGGAGGAGCTTCCAATATTTCCACACTCATTGGGAATAGGAAGAGGATTGGGAAGCAGAAATGGAAAATGTGGAACCACTAGAATGGCAATGGGAAGCAGTGCAAGAAAATGAAAATGATGATCAGCCATTGATGGCTGAGATGATACCCATTCCTATTTCATGCAACCATATCGGTGGTGATAACAATAACGTTACTTCAAACTACCCAATTTGCATAGAGGATTTTGAATTGGGAGAGGAGGGGGGTCAACTCCATTGTGGTCACATATTCCACAAACATTGCATTTTGCGGTGGTTAAGATTGGATAACACTTGTCCCATCTACCATCAATAATTATTGTTAGATATATGGTGGGATGTCTTTAGTAATTTAATTATAATCTTTGTTATGTTGGATACCCTATGGTTGAACTTCCTATTTGTGCAGAAGGAAATTGAATCCATAAATGAAATGAAGTTGAACTTCCTAATTGTGCAGAAGGCAATTGAAGCCATAAATGAAATGATGAGTTTGTATTTTATACAGATGATAATAGAAGCCATAGATGAAATTATGCAGGGCACCCGATTTAGCCAGTATGTAGCGCACTTGATGTAGCCAGTATGCAATAACCAAGACTATCATGGAGAAGTACATGAAAACTCTACCAAGTAATTTCAAAAAATATCTGTACAGAGAGTTGAAGGATTTAGCAAGAGAAGGTGTTCTTGTGAGGACTAACAATTCATTCAAGCTTGCAAGAAAGTGCCATGCAAATTCAGCATGAAATTCTGTGAAGAGGGTGTCTCCAAGAGTGAGAAGCCCTAAACCCAGCAAAACAAGTCACATCTACTATGCCCATTGAGATTGATGATGAAGAATCTTCACAAGTCCAGGAAATGCCCATTGAGATTGACGATAACTCTGAATTTTTACAAGTCTAGGATGAAACATAGGCTGTTGTGCACAGTGGATCTGGTTCCAAAGTATTTATTTTCAAAGGTACTATGCAAATCAATGCACATTTTAAGTAATCCTTTTAGTTTTGTTTTGCTGATAGCAAATGTTAATGAAACCCAGAGAAAAACTGAATATTAATGTTAAGTAATATATATATAGTAAAAGTAAATATGGAAGTGATATCAAATTATAGAAGCAATGCGAGTCAGTCGATTAGTTTTTGTTCTATATTACTTCATAAAGAGTTTAAAAAATAATTGGTAATAGGCACTGTTATGGTATATATGTTGAAGGTTCTATATCCTTATTTTTTGTGGGAGTGAATATTCTTTACTTTAAGTTTTATGTATGTTTATTAAATTAAGTGAAGAAGGATACTTTGGAGTTAGACCAAACAAGAGATGAGGCTTCTTACTTGTGTTTCATTCATAAATCACAATAGCCTTTTCTTGTTTTTTAATAATAATATGTTAGTTTTGAATGTTAAAATTTTATTTATCCTTACATTTAAGGATACACTTTTTCTTCTTAATAATGGTTAATTTTCAAGCTAAATATAAATGATGATGCTTATTTGTAGTCAAGCACATTTTATTACAATGTTTCAAGGGTTTTAGATTATTTTTGGTTTACAAGTTATAAAAATTTATGTGATTTTAAATATTGAGTTGTATTAGTAAATTAAGTTGTAGTATATATCTAGCTCATAGGTGGATTTAACCTAATGAAACTAAAGCTCATAGAGGGCTTTGAATGATGTTTTTATCCAAAGCTTTGAATGAGGTTTAGAAGGAAAATATACACTGATATACATCTTTAATCTGATTGTTTTCTATCATGGTCACCAAATAGTTCAAACGATATGTTAAGTGAAGCGGTCAAGATTTACGGCCAGAAGCCTTCGAATGTTAATATTTTGTTCTATGGAGAAGAGGATAGCAGATTCAGTAGCCCCGGGTTTTTTGGTTTTCCCTTAGAACTAGGTTATTCAAAAGAAATTCACCTAACTTTTTTCTTTGGGTATGACAGAAGTGTTTAGCAACAAATAACCCAAGCACGTGCTATTGCAGCCTAACTCAATCATAACTGTAGGTCAGAAATGATAAAGAAAATAATGAAGCATAAATAAACATTATTGGCATATTGATTTCCTTTTAACACTATGGGCATATTGATTTCCTTCTCATTATTAGACTCAACATAAATAGGAAATAGAGAATGTGAATACCATAGGTCAGCAAAAACCATGGGTCAGCTAACTGACTAACTAACCAACATTGAGATTGCATTATTCAACACACCCCCTTAATCTCAACTTGCAGTACATCTTCATCAGTCTCTATGCCTAAGTGCTTTCTCTCATTGTCAAATGGAGATGTTCCCAATGGATTAGTGAAGATGTAATCCAACTGCTCCTTAGAGTGACAAAATAGTAAGGAAATTTGTCCATCATTGACTAACTCACAAATGAAATGATAGCGAGTGTCAATGTGTTTGTTTTTTCTATGAAATACGTTATGTTTGGACAACTATTTTTAGTGTGCCCCGTATCTTTTAAAATTCTGATTAGCCAAACTAGATGGCAAGTTGCTGTGGTGGCTGCTACATATTCTGCTTCTATAGAAGACATGCTGACAATGGGTTATTTCTGAGATGCCCAAGAGATCAGGTTTGTACCAAAATCGAAAGCATAAACATATGTGCTTTTCCTATCATCAATACTACTTGCAAAATCATTGTCAATGTACTCATAGCTTTATGACAGTATTGTCTTGTGTATGAGTGTACGAGAGGCCATATCCAAGTGTGTTTGTAACATATATCAGAATTATTTTTCCAACTTTCTAGTGAGAGTATTTGGTAATAAATATGGAAATAAGACTGACGACATATATCAAATCAGCTCTAGTTGGAGTCAAGTACATTAAACTACCTACCATTTGTTTATAGAGTGTAGTATTTACTTATGGTTCATCATTATTCTCGGTTAACTTGGTGCCAAGAGAAATGGGGGTTTCTGGTGGTTTACATTTATCCATTATGAATCTCTGCAAAACATCAGTAGCATACTTATGCTAGCAAATAAAAATACCTTGAGCAGTTTGAGTAACTTCCATACCAAAGAATTACTTCATCAGTCCTACATCAATCATTTCAAATTCTTTTTTCATAATTGTCCATAAATATTCAAGCATCAAATTAATAGTGTAAATCACGTCATCAACATAAAGACATACCATCAACATTTTACCTTGCTCTGTTTTGACATACAGAGTGGGCTCATTGCTGCTTCTGATGAAACCTTTGTTGATGAGGTAGGAGTCAATCCTACTGTACCAAGCTCGTGGAGCTTGTTTTAGACCATACAATGCCTTTTTAAGCTTAAACATTTTGTGTTCATGACCTTTGACGGTATAACAAGGTGGCTGGTTTACAAAAACTTCTTCTTCAAGAATACCATTAAGAAATGCCAATTTCACATCCATTTGATACACAACCCATTGATTTTGTGTTGCAATGGCAAGTACAACTTGGATGGTATCCATCCTTACAATAGGAGAAAAGGTTTCATCATAATCTACACCATACTTGTATGCATATTCTTTGGAAACCAACCTTGCCTTGTGCTTTTCAAGTTCTTCATTTTCATTTAGTTTGGTCTTATAGACTTGTTTGACTCCAATACTGGTTTTGTTTGTAGGGATGTCAACAACATACCAAGTATTTTTTTTGTCTATTGCATCAATTTATTCATTCATGGCTTTTAGCAACTATGCATCCTTCACTAGTTGATAGGAGAATATAGCATACTGAAGTTTCTCAAGATTTTGGTTTTCTATTTTTATGGTGGACTCTCTGCTCGTGTTTCTTCTTGATCTTGTACTTCCAATCCTGGAAGTCTGATAGGGAGATATGGATGATCTTGACATTCTTCATGTTGTATGTGTGAAGGATCACTCCAGCATTTATCTTCAATGAATTTTACGTCTCTGCTCACCACAACCTTTTTAGTGACAAGATTATAGAGTTTGTATGCCTTGTGTTGTTCACTGTAAGTAGTGAAAATGTAGCACTCACTCTTATTATCCAATTTTTTTATGAGCTCATCAGGTATATGTGAAAATGCAACACTACCAAATATCCTAAGATGTGCGACACTAGTCCTAGTGCCACTCCATGCTTCTTCAGGAATATTGTCCTCAACAGTCACTGTGGGTGATCTGTTGAGAAAATAGACTGAGCATGCAACAACTTCATCCCAAAAATTATCTTATAGCCTCTTGTGTGACATCATGCTATGAGCCATGTTCATGATGGTCTAGTTTTTTCATTCAGCAACTACAATATGCTATGGAGTGTATCCGTTGGTGAACTGTCTCTATATTCCATGGTGCTTGCAGAAGTCTAAAAAATCATGTGAATCATATTCACCTCCACCATTTATCTGAGCATTTTAATGAACATTCCATATTGCTTCCGAGTGAGAGCATTGATCTCTTTGAACCTGCAGAAGGTATCTCATTTGTTTATGAGGAGCTAAATACAGAAAATAAAAGCTACCTCATGTGGATTGGTTTTGCATGGGTCCATAGAGGTTTCTATGAAATAACTCAAGATGTTTTTTGGCTCGAGATGTGGAAGTGGGGAAGTTGTCCCTTTGATGTTTACTAGTGATAAAATCCTCATACATGTTGGATTGTTAATGAATAACTGGTAACCCTTTGACCATTATCTATTTGTGCAGAAGATTAAGACTCTTGAAAGGAATATGACCAAATATACAGTGGCATAACCAGGATTCATCTAGACTGGAAACTGTATAGGCTACAGAGTGTGGAAGGTTGACACTAGTGAGACTCAAAGGAAATATTTTATTCCTGGTCATTTCAACTTTGGATATGACTATCTTACTTGGGGGTTTATCATAGAGAGTAGAGTATGTATCATAAAACCGAATATCATACTGGTTCTGAAGTAATTGACCTATACTAATCAGATTTACATTCAAATGTGGTACATAGAACACATCATGAGTAAATTTATTTTCATTTTGCTTTGTAAGAACATGAAAATTACCTTTTCCTTTAGTTCGAACCGTAAAGTAATATCCTAGCACCTTGAGATTTTATGAGAGTGTTCTGAATGATGAGTGTTCATGAGTGTGACTGGTTTTGTTCTATGTAACTGGAGACCCTTGGCCTCTTATTCCTCTACCTTGTCCTCATCTTCCTCAACCTCTATTGAGGGAAGCTTTGTTGCTGAAAGAAATGATGAGTGACTCTTACTCTTGATTGAGTCGAGCTTCATTCTGATAGAAGAGATCGATTCAACTCTTCTAGGGTGAAGTGAGACAGATCTTTTTCCTCTTCTATGACAGTTACTACCATAGAAAGTTTCATGGTCAGACACCTAAGAATATTTTGACAACTAACTTTTGTTCTATAGGCTCATCGAAGCTTTGAAATTGGGTCACAATGCCTGAAACCCTAGTCATGGATTTATTGAAACTTTCAATTTCCTTCATTTTTAATATTTCAAATTGAAGTCATAGGGTTTGTAGTCTTACCATTTTCACCCTATATGTTCCTTTGTAGGTCAATGTAAGAAAATTACAAGCTTGATATGCGCTGGTAGCTCCTGAGACCTGCAAGAAAATGGACTCCTTGATGCAACTTTGGATCAACCATGTAGCTGTGAGATCTTGGTCTCGACAAGCTTCGACAACATTCTTCTAGGCATTATTCATTGCGTCGAGAGCATTTGTATCTACTTCTTTGAACTTAGTTTCAAGCATATCCCAACATTTGTTGAGCTGGAGAAACGTCTTCGTCTTGATAGACCAAAACTCATAGTTGGACCTGGTCAAAACGGGTCGAGAGATTGGCTTCGATATGTTGGTACTAGCCATGCTTGGATGACTAAAAAAAATATTTCCCCCTCTTTTTTTATTTAACAAAAAAAATCAAACACCGCTCCTTGAGCAATGACAAAGAGCCATGAAGGGGCATAGTGTTGTAAATGAGTGTTGAACACCTACACATAAAGATCTAGCTAGTAAGAGAGAACACACTGCTTGCAAAATAGAAAAATAATGAAAAACAGAGAGAAGGAATGAATAATTTTGTAGTGATATGTGTAAAATATTACAATACATAATAGCTATTTTGATTAGTAGAAATGAGGATACATGCCATAGTGGTGGTATAAATAGATCTTATGGAAGAAGTCAGTTACAGAGTGAACTAACACCAAGGCTGTCAGTCACATAGGTAACTGATCCTGCATGGGTCTACAACACCCCCTTTGAACACTACTATGAGGTAATAAAGAAAGGTCCTCGACAACTCAGGCCATAATAGGTCACCCAAAAACAATGCAACTAATGAACACTAAAATAAAATGACGAAAGAGGGAAAACCTCATCGGACCCCCCCCCCCCCCCCCCCCCCC
>LPNX010258779.1:350382-367159 GCA_001517045.1 Pseudotsuga menziesii
TCGCACTGCATACTTTTGACAGACCCCGCTACCCCAAAAACAAGAAATACCTGAAAAAACGTGATGATGATGTCATCATCACATTTTTTCAGGTATTTCTTGNACTTCGGCATAGTGAAGGTCTGGTGAAGATATCAGTAGTCTATTTAGATGAAGGATAGAATTGCAAGTAGATGATCTGCTCATGTACCAAATATTTGATGTAGTGCATGTGGATCTCTATGTGCTTTGTCCACTACCTTTGTACTGTATCTTTGTAGAACTTTAGAGTGCTTTGGTTGTCACACCACATGACAATACAAATATGGAATTGGATTCCGAACTTAGTGAGAAATTGTTGCAGCCATAAATACCGAATGGTTATGTCACACTACCCCTCTATATTCAACCTCACATGAATATAGAGCAATAGTATCCTACTTCTTGCTCGACAAACAAATGGGCCCTTAACCTAGACTGAGTCAGTACCTGGATGTGGACTTGTGATCAATGCTATTGCCAACCCAGTTATAATTAGTGAATCCTATGAGATCCAATGCAGAATTTGGTGCATAGTGAATCCCAAAGGTGATGGTACCCTATACGTATCGAAGGATCTTCTTGGTATCCTTCCAATGTAGATCATGCGGCTCCTACATGAACCGATAGACTTCCCCAACTACATACAAGAGGTATGGTCTAGAGTGTGTAAGATACAACAATATCACCATGAGTTGTCTGTATAGAGTGCTGTCAACCAATGGGGTGCCCTTGCCATCCTCAAGTTTGACCCCAGATAGGAAAGGAGTTGGTGCATACTTGTAATCTGTCATATGGAATCGGTCTAGAAAATATCGAGCATACTTGGCATGAGATAGTTTGATGCCTAAGGCATCATTGATGATTTCAAGACCAAGGAATAAATATAATGGACCCATGTCCATCATCATAAACCTGTCATGCAGAATCCTCTTCACTGCAGCAAGTACTAAAGTCGAGCTGCCAGTGATTAATAAATCATCCACATATAAAACTAGTAGCAGAAGTGAGTCAGTTTTCGTAAGCATGTATACATTTAGACTTGACTTACACCATAGAAACTTTTGGGACAATAGGTAGGATTCCATGTTGGCATACCATGCTCTTGGGGCTTGCTTAAGGTCATAGAGAGAGTTCTTCATTATACAAACCAAGGATGAATATTGTCTGAATCCTTGTGGTTGCTCCATGTAGATCTTGTGAGAGAAATCACCATGAAGAAATGAATTCTTCACATCCATATGATGGACTTCCCACCTCCTGGATGTAGCAATGCAAAGTGCCAATCGAATGGAATCCATATTTTCTACTGGACCAAAGATCTCATCATAGACTAACCCATGAACCTGTTGAAAACCTTTGGAAACTATCTTGTCTTTGTATCTGTTGATATGTCCATCTACTTCCTTCTTAGTCATGTAGACCCATCTGCATATGAAAATATTCCTATCTCAAGGAAGTGGCACTGAATCCCAAGTCTAGTTCTCGAGGAGAGAGTTGTACTCATCCTGCATAGCATATTTCCAGAGGGGATTCCCTGTAGCCTCTGCATAGGCCCACAATTTTGAAGATATAACCATGTAAAAATGCATGGGAATCACTGGATCAGTAGTTGTGAGTGTATGAGAAGGTTCTTCAAATTGGGACTACGTCCTCCTTGGATCCTGGGACTACGTCCTCCTTAGATCCATTGGATCCCCCACGAGGTCACTTGCATCCTGTGGGATTGTCTATGCATATATCTCTCTTAAGATTTGTGTTCTCTCAGGGGGGAAAGGATGTGGATCAAAGTATTCATGCTCATTTTCTCCATTGGATTTTGAACTCAAATCTGAATCATGATCTCAATGAGTGGAGTTATCATCATGGATCTTTGGTGTAGGTATAGGAACAAAAGTCTTTGCATGTGACTCGAATGAACCATGCAACAGGATTTCCTCAAAATGGACACTTCGCTCAATAAAGAGCTGGTATGTTGAGGGATAAATCAACCTACAACCCTTCAAATCATCAGAATATCCCACAAATATGCATGTAGTTCTCTGAGGATCTAATGATTTCCTCTTTTCAGAGGGTATGAGGGTCCATGCACATGATCCAAATATTCGGAAGTGGGTGACTTTTGATTTGCAATTGCTGCATGCCTCAAAAGGAGTCACGTCCTTGATAGATCTATGAGGAGATATATTCTGTATGTAGTTGGAATAGTTAAGTTCCTTGACCCATAGTCTAGAAGAAAGAGACCTTGCATGCAACATGCAAGAGGCCATCTCTTTGAGGGATCTATTCTTTCGCTCAGCCACTCTGTTCTATTGTGGAGTGTATGGTATTATATGTTGCAACTGTATACCTACCTTTGAACATAGATGTTGAACATTCATGTTCACATATTCCTCCCCCATTGTCTGTGCGGAGGATTTTGATCTTTCTCACGGACTAATTCTCTGCAAGTGCTTAGAATTCTTCGAGATGCTCAAAAAATTTGCATTTTTGCCTAAGAAAATACACCCAAGTATTTCGTGAAAAATCATCAATAAATGTAAGCACATACCGTTCCTTGTTTATGTGAGGAAAGGGTCCCGACTCCAATCAGATCACTATGGATGAGCTCCAAGGGAGAGGAGGCCCTCTTAGCCTTCCCTTCTTCAAACCTCCTTGACAAAATCCTTTGGAAAATTAAATTTTGGGAAAGCCAACGACCATTCCCTATAGAGTTGCTGCATGTATCTGAAATTAAGATGACCAAATATTTCATGCCTTAACCTACTACTATCATTATCATGCATAAGTAATAAGGTTGAATCTAGTTCAATGAATTTAGAAAAGGTGTAAATCCTAGATCTGTGATTTACCTCACGAGTGGCAACTTTAGAGTTGCTTTGTATGTCAAATATATTCACATCATCAGGAGTGAATTCAACTCTCTTTTTGGTGCCATAATGTGTAATATGATAGATGAAGAGAAGATTCATTGATAGTTTTGGAACATGTAGAACATCCTCAAAGCTACCATGATTGAGTTCAATTCTTCCCTTGACGATGATCTCAACAAGAGAATCATCCCCCATAAGTATAGGAGGACCTTTGCATGCATCCAATAAAGAGAAGGCTTCATTGGTGTCAACCATATGGTGAGATGCGCCTGAATATACAATCCATGCATAGGGAGATGAATTAATAGCAATCAAAGCATCTCTAGAGTTACCTTTCTCAGGGGCATAATCTTTAGGCTTCTTCTTGGCGCCCTCTGGAATGTGATACCCAAGGTTGTGCTTCTAACGTATCTGGACCATATGATCTATCTGCTTCTTCATGCATGAGGATTTTGGAAGGAATCCTCTTTGATAGTATGTGCATTTATCCTATTTATTCCCTTTTTCACCTTTGGATCCAGAGGAATCATTGAAGGGTTTTGTGTTCCCTTTCTTCTTTGGATTTCCATGTGCCTTTCCTTTGTCTTTGGATTTAGATATTTGTTTAGGGTTATGACTACAATCATGCACAACAAGAGCATGTGCCTTGGTGCCCTTTATTTTTCTCATACTGATGAGCTTGTCTTGTTCCTGAGACAAAGATTCAATAAAAGCATCAAGAGTGGGAATGGTCTAGTTCTTACCAGAGGTGAGCCTCACTGAATGAAACATGGAGACAAATACAGAGTATTTCAGTCCAAGCTTGAAGAGGGTGGATAGAACCATCTGTTTTTTATCGTTAGATTTATCAACCCCGTAACCCTTGAGTTACAATACCAAATCCTTGTTTCTTGTGAAGAGATCCTGTATATTGTTGAAGCTTCACGGATACAAAGAGAGCAGCTCCACTTTGAGCATGTGGCCTTTCATCTCATCTTGATTTCCAAAGAGTCATTTCATGGTGATCCAAAATTCATTAGGAGTTTTGTAAGAAGAAATATGGAAAAGCAGCTAGGGGAGATGTTCATGCAGAGGGCTCTATAGGCCTCATCCATCCAATTGAGGTATTAGGACTTTTCTATGGTTGTTGTAGGCTCAACCTCTATGGCCATAGAAATCCTATACAATCCTCTAGTTCAAAGAAAGATCTATATCTTCTCTTCCCATGAAAAATAATTGTATGGTGTGAGAATAGATTCCTTTGGAAACTCCATTCTTCCAATGATTTCAAACTTTTGTACCTACAAATAAAAATATTGATGCATTTTTTTCCTAGTAGTAGAGCTATGATACCATGTAGATGAGTGTTGAACACTTGCGTAGAAATATATAGCTAGCAAGAGAGAACACACACCTTGCAAAACAAAAAAACAATGAAAAACATAGAGAAGAAATGAATAAATATGTACTGATGAGATGTGTAAAATAATACAATACATAATATCTTATCCTGATTAGCAGAAATGAGGAAACATGCGATAGTGGTGGTCTAAAGAGGTCCGATGCATGCCGTCAGTTATAGAGTGAACTTACACCAAGAATGTCAATTACAAAGGTAAGTGAGCCTGCATGGGTCTGCAATAGGTGCCAAGATAAGTCCATAAGGTTCACCAGGATTTCCCAATTTGAGCAGAGCTGTGGCACTGGTGGCTGGATAGTTCTGCACAATAGGCGATGTTAGAGCATTTTCACTGTGTGAAAGATGTAGTGGCCCTTTTTGGTAATGTGGTTCCCCAATTGTAAAACCACCGTGGAGTAAAGTTTCCCTCGATTATCCAGTGAATAATTATTTACACCGAATTAGAAGGACAACTTACAACAGTATATCAGCTTTGAATTTTGCAATCGAGGGATAATTAGTAGCTTTCTCACTTTCGTTTGCTCAAGTAATTATGGAACTACTTGAAACGCTCTTCAACCACTCGACAACAAAGAGAGTATGGTGAATTTGAAGAGAAGTTGAAACACAGTGTTTATCTCAACAACCTTTAACCGTTAGTCACAATACCAATTCTCAAGACAACACTTGGGCAATTTGGGGTGGTCGTTTGTGCAGATTGAAATTTTAATCAACGTTCAGATCAACGTCTAAATGTTTTACGGATCTTTGTTTCCAGACGTGCTTCCTGGAAATTTCAAACAACTAATAAAGAACATTGGCTATGTATTCACATCCATGTTTTTGCCACGATTCAGATTGTCAATCACCCGTTTTAACTGAGTTTGGTTTACACCACTTGTTTTTTAATGTAATTTTTTTCCATTTTGCTAAAAGGCTTACCCGGACAAGCAAGGATCATGCCGTAAGCTCTAATACCATGATAAAGAAAACAATGAAGCAGACATAAACACTATGGGAATATTGATTGTCTTCTCATTATTAGAATGAGCATAAATAGGAAATAGATAATAACAATACTATGGGTGATCAATAAATACCATAGGTCATCTAACTAACTAACTAACCAATAATAACATTACATTCTTTAATAAAAAACTAGAAATAACTTTAATTATCTTTACTACAATCTTGCAATGAATACCTTATAGAATGTAGAAAGATTCCATGCTTTATTTCAAAAGCTTATTATGGTAATGTGGCACATTATTGACTGAGATATGTTGATGTTTGCAGCTCAAATAGGTACTTCCAATGGGTTTGTGTCTTAAAAGGGAAGCGCCATCTCTTGACACCACAAAATTATATAATCTTAGAGTAGGGCAGACATTACAGAAGTGGAGAGGCAAGGTATTGATGAAAGAGGAAATGTAGCCTCTGTGGCCACAATACATCTGACTCTATGTCAAAGGTGACACATGGGCATTCTAATCTTAGAGGCAGTTCTAGAACCAGTAGCTCTGATAATGAAGTTATATGCTCTGTCAACTACAACAATGGACTCCCTCAAAATATTTTGTGACGCGACCACTAGGTTATCCTTCATTAATTCAAGGCAATCCACATAGGGAGGTAAAATGATTTCCTTGAGCGTGCTCTCAGAATCATTCCCTGAACACCAAGGTATGGAGCAGCGATAGCACCACTAAGGTCCCATGACAAAAGAATCGAAAAGTAAGTCAGAAAATTTTGATTCATAGATAAGTATAAAGTACATCAAAGATATTTAGTTTAAAATTTAAATTCATAGGAAACAAATGTAATTAACCAGTATCAGAAAAGTTAGCAACTAGGGTGGTTCATTCCAACCCCATGTGCATGAACCCATGGTTTTAATTATGGTGATAGATAGGGTTCGCACATGGAGGGAGAAAGCATGCTTGAAGTAAGCTCTTCAGTGAAATCATTACAACTTTGCAACTAACTCAGCTGCAACTCAAGCTCGGGTGAGGCTGACCAACTATACCAAAAATTATAGAGTTTGATGATATTTGATAGATAGTTGTCAATGAATTGAAGGGAGATGATTCTCAGATAGTTCTGGGGTAATTTTTTTTCATTTAAAATTTAAATTTTATTTGAATGGACCCCTCATCCATAAATTTGAAATCGTTGCTAATTGATATATTTCAATGTACACAGAGCTTTGCAACCCGCTGAAATTATGTACGTGAAAGGGTATATTGAGGGCCCATTAGCTCAATAAATATGATTCATTAGAAACCTCCCTTTAAAATCAAAATTGGGTATTTATTGTTCTTTGATATTTATTGAATCAAAAGTAATTAAAGTACATTGCTAAGATACCTTATATTTTTTTCTCAAAAACAATAATATAATATGATCAAACTAATAACATCAATCATAACCAAAAGTAATAATTTCAGGAAAAGAAAAAAAAAATGTTTTTCTGAGCAAGCTCTAGTTATATCCATGTACAAAGTCTAAAAATTTCTTTCATGCTATAATGTTAAGTTAAAATCACTACCCACAAGCATTTCTTACCACGAGGTTTTTGTTGCATGAAACCCTTTGTAATCTAACAATATCATTTAATTCTTTGTGGTTGCCATCCCACATTACCACGAGGTTCCGTTGAGATGCCTTTTTATTTCTATCCGTAGTAAACCCTATGTAATATAACAATATCATTTGTCTCTTTGTGGATGCCATCATTTGTCTATTTGTGGATGCCATCAATGAATAATCTCATAGTTTTATTGTAATTAAAACCAGTTTTATTATAATTAAAACCGGTGCATTCATGGACCGTAATCATCTATAGCTATAGTTACATTTTTTCTTCTCAACATATTTTTAATTTTCAAGCTAAACATAAATGATAATGCTTACATTAGTAAATCAAGCTATAGCATATATGTATGTTGAATATTTGTTAAATTGCAGCTAAACATAAATGATAATGATAATGATAAGTTGCAGCTAAACATAAATGATAATGCTTACATTAGTAAATTAAGTTGTAGCATTTATGTATGTTAAATATTTGTTAAATTTCTTTAATAAGTGTAGATTATTTGTTGTTAGGTGGTTGTCAAACTTTGTTAGTAAATTAAATTATTGCATGCTAATTATTTGTTAAATTACATGAAAGAAAGAAAAAAAATCCTAATAAATTGTATTAGTTTTCACCCAAGTGTTTAGTAAAAAAGATTTAGTGAAATAATTATCAACATACTTGAAGTAATTAAATATAAGTATTTATTTGAAGTACAATTATTAATAAGTTCAGAATTCAAGGCATACCATGTTTGTCCATGTTCATATCCAAATTCAACATGTAATTAATCTTATTTGTTTGTGATTTAGAATATTTTCTAAACGTTCCCAAAGTTAATAAATTGGATGGTTTAAGATGCTTTCATAAACTTGCTTTAGCTTATTTGAAATTTGCAATATGCATTTGGAATAAATTTGTGACTCAAATATGATGGAGTAATTATAATAATATTTAGTTCTCAAAAAATAGAAATAATTATGTGTTGCTCTCAAAAGGTTACTTTACATAATATCTCGAATTTTCGACCTAACATTTATGATTATGATGTTATTTTGATGTTTTATTTTAATATATTGGGTCAAAGACCCCACTGCATATAAGCATGATGATTTGTTTTATATATTGGACATAAGCCAATTATTGATGATATATATATATATGCTTGTTTGTGTTGGGTGTGGACCTTGAACCAAATGATTGATGAGATGTTTTGTGTTGAGCGAGGAGTTCTAAAGTACATGAGTAATTAATGTTTTTTGTTGAGTGACAAGCTTTGGAGCACATGAGTATTATATTTTTGTTGAGCGTGAAGCTTCGTAACACACGAAAAGATAAGATGGAAGTGTTGGGCATAAACCCTGGAGCCTTCGATGTTGATGTTGAGCATAAGCTTTGGAACATCGGATCCTTAGCCATTGTATCCCTAGGTGTATTGTACAAGTACATCCTAGCATTAGTGTTTAGCGAAGAGGTCTAGAATAGCACTAAGTTTGTAACTCCCTATTTTTAGCACTGAGTATGGGCTCTCATAAGTGCTAGGGGTTAATGAAAAGAGTTAATGATTCTCGAGTGAAAACGGCTCGAGAAAAATATTGATCTCATCAGAGTTATTTATAACTGATTAAATAAAATTTTGAATTTCTGTATTCTCATCAAGTACTGAAGAACTACCATGTTATACGAGAGAATCCAACATGCAAGGATGTTTAGAGTTGCGTAGCCTAGTAGACCTAACCATCTACTAGATGACCTTAATGAAGAAAGTGTTGTAAGTCTAACGATCACAATATGTGATGCCCCAAGACAAATGTTAACAGATGTTATATTATTATGAATTTTATACATGTTATATATAAATATTAAATATAGCAATAATATTTATAATATGAGAAAGAAGGAAAATTTCCATCTATTACTATTATTACTGAGATAAAAATAAAATAGTATAATACCTATAAAGGTCAAATTAGGAACTAGCTAAAAGTTCCTAAGTTAAAATATTAAAAATACTAAATTAAATAAAAATGGTTGAATCAAGAAATAAATCATTTCTTGATTTAACTGCCCCTTTGACTGAAAAGTTTGTCTATAAAGTCTCAAGCCAAGGAAAGGCTTGGGGTCCTAGTCTATCTTTAGGAGTCATTATTCTACCTGTTGATTTCTCAAGTGAATTCTTGGAGAACATTTTCCTGAAGGGAAAAATGAGAAATGATCTAGATCTAATATACCAGCTAGGAAACCTTACCTTAGGAGCTCTAAGCTACTTGCATGTTGGAACCAGCTTGGGGGGATCCGGATTGAAACCAAAAATGGTTCTTGGTCAGGGTTGGGTGGAACATGGTAGTTCCCAAGTGATTCGGTTATCTAATACAAAGGACAGAGTCTGCTTATGAAATGTTAATACTGGTTGTTTGTGTGGAGGTTTCAGCCATTAAAGGAGATTCAATTTATAGATATGAATCCCTAAACTACCTATCCAATTTTCTAGAGTTAATGTTGGCTCAGTTAGGCAAAGGTTTACATTATTTTCTCTAACCTTATGTGTTTGTTTTCTATTTTAATTTTCTAGGGTTTAAGTTGTTAATTATAATCCTAGGCTATAATTGATTTCCTTTGCTAGATTCATCCAAGGTTTGTTCATTTAGTTTACTACTACAATTTTAAATCTTGTATAAATATTTATCAACGGTTTTGCACCTTCGTTTTACTTCTGTAGTATTTTTACTGTTTAAACTGTGTTTCCTACAAACTAGGTTTTATTTCAGATCTTTTACCTAGTTGCTCTTTGGCCTATATACTCTACTGACAAATTTCATTTGTCAGCAAAGCCATGTTCAAATAATTACTAGTCGAGATCTATGTTTCAATTTAAAACCTATATTTAATTTAGTATCATCTAATTTTAATAACAAGAAACTAACTAGTAAACTATTAATATATAATCAGTATACTATTAGTATATACACACACACACACACACACACACTAAAAGCTATGAAATAGAATTATAAATCTAAGCTACTAGTATAATAATTACATCTAAGCACAAATTATAATAAACCCATACTAAATCTAAGATAAAGACCAGCGAAGACCTTGCATGGTGTGCATAATTAAACTTACGCTAAATACCAAATATTTTCCATTAAAATAAACATTATCATAATCAAATAAATAGAGAAAGTGTTGATACCATTCATTGGTCTACGATCTAGTTCCATCTAATATTACTGATAGCCATCATTTAACAAATAATCAAAGTAGCATTACAATAAGTAAATTAGTAACCAAGTCATTACACCAAGGTCGCAGGAATGAATCATGTAGATAACCATTTTCCATTTCGTATAAATAAAAGAAATAACGGTGCTCAACCATAATAAATTTTACACACAGTAATCATTTTAATAAACCCCATCTTAATACAACGACCAAGATCGAATCTTGTAGAGTTCTTTACAAGACCACATTGTGCTATGTTCACACATAGGTCGTATTCAATAACAAAGTAATTAAGCATAGGTCATAAGACCCTCAAATATTAAGTACGTTGTATTTCCATGGCCTCTATCTTCGTTACTAAAATAATTAACAACTCTACCTATTAGGATATTTAGACACTTAGGAGTTCGTTAAAATCAACTTGTGTAATATATCCATAGGTAAAAGTGTGTTTCTTTAGTATGCATTTGTAAATATTCTAATCCGACGATCACGATATGTTCTAGACATAGAGTGATCCGATGGTTCAACTTCTCTTAGATCACACCTACCATTGATCCATGGCTTAACACCTAATTGGTCTATGATATCTATTTAAAGAGCATAGAGGGTCCTTGTCTAGTTGATCAATTATGAGAAGCTCATGTAACTTTCTTTCTTTTGCATAATAAATTACTCCAAGTAGCTATTTGGCTGGGGCCATGGACTGTTTCCCTCTCGAGGGTTTTAACCAAGTGATAAACATCGGTGTGTTGATCTGTGGTCTATTTTTGTGAAGCAGTTTGTCAAGGTGTTCGGTCTTTTGGGAGTAACCTGTGTACTCGAACATGGTATCAGAACGTTTATGAAGAGCCGCTTTCGATTTTGATCAAGATCTGGAACCGGTGTTGTCGAAACTTTGAAATGGTTTCCTGTTCTCGATTCTTTATGCATTTGTGGCCTATGGGAGCTGTTCCATTGCGTCTGGACTGTGGTTTCCATTGGGAAATAGTTTTAGTTTCACCGAAAACCGTTTTCGTTTGTTATAGAAACACTCATTTCGGAAAATCTAAAGGTATAATGTTACAGTGACGGATTTGTTTTTTTTTAAATCTCTCATATATTATTAGTTTTATTATTATATCTTTACCATTTTATTCTCAGACTGTTTCCTTCCCTGGTTGCGTATGCTCTTTGCCGTGCACCTTGCGTGATCGCGGTGAATCAGAAAACAGTAAGGGAAAGTTTTTTTTCTTGTCTTCTCGACTACGTGTGTTGTTTGCCGTGCACCTTGTGTGATCACGGCAAATCAGAAATAGAGAGAAAATTTGAAAACGTAGACTTTCTGGGTAAGCTAACTAAGATCTAAGCCCCCTTCCTCTTTCCATTCTTTTACGTACCTTCTAAACTTAGCTCACTTCATCCAAAGTTGCTTTATTCCTTAATAAGTCTTGAGTTCAAGTCTTATTAAGCTACTTTTTAGTGCATGAATTTCTATTTTTAGGTTACTTTATTGTAAAAGTGTATCTCACATAAATAAAATAAAATAAAAAGTGAGTCACTTAAGTCTTTTAATTTATTGTCGCACTATTTAAAAGTAACATTATTGTAAATGTGAACATCACTTATTCTACAAAAGTGATTCACTTAAAAGCAACTTCAAAGGTTGATCTTGGGAAGAGGGGGGTTCTTTTTTGTTGTTGGTCAAATTAATATCTGTCACGTCACTATTGGGGACATCTTTAACATTTTCTTTGATCAAGCATAACTTCATCATCTAGGATCAGTTTTCAGTGCCGTTTTTTTTAAACTGCATATTTTTTTGAGCTCTTTGCATCCAGATAGTTATTTTTTGTTCTTTCAGCCATTAATTTGTAGTGTGGCCTCCCCTTGTGATATTATACTTACAAGTTTTTAACTATTTCTCATAGAAATCGCGTATGGAGGATGTTCTGCGAAGTAGGGGACTTTTCAGGATAACCTTAGGGAAAGAAACATAACCCATTTATGATGATAAAAAAATTAAATGGGAAAATAGATGTGATGAAGCTTATGGATTGATTGGGATGTCAATCTCTATTGATTTGTGATTTCACATATCTGGAATTGATGAACCTGATATAGCTTAGAAAAAGTTGGAATCTGTGTTTGGTAAACACAATGAAATTTGGGGTCATCAACTTGAGAATGAGTTGATTTTCTTGAATCCAAATGATTTTTCATGCATTCAAGACTATTTATCTAAGTATAAAACTCTTAGACTCTTATGTGCAAAATGAAAGATTAAGAAAGAAGATAAAGAATGTATTTATCATATTCTTTCCAAACTTGGACATGCATATTCTGTTTTTGTATCCACATTCTACTCCATGAAAGAATCCTTGACTGCAACTAGCTATCATGAGCCTAGTCTTGAATCCTTTTGTGATTCCTTAATTAGATAGCAAGATAAGATCATTCAACTTGGAATAATTAACAATGCAGATACAGCTGCGAAAGCTTTGTTGTCCCAACAGAAAAGAAAGTCCAAGCCTCCCAAGAAATATAATTTTTGCAATAATAAGCCAAACAACAAGGGTCCCAAACCCTCTCAGTCAGCTCCTTTTGTAAAAAATGACAAAGGATCCAAGCCAAAAGGAAAGAAGACTGAGCATCATTGAAATTTTTGTGGGAAATATAATCATGATGAATCTAAGTGTTTTAAGAAGATGGCAGCCTTGGAAGCAGCAATGAAGAAGCACCACATTAGCCTAGATTTGTCTTCAGAATCTAACTCTCATGGACATGCACTTTGTGCTTTTGGATACTCTTATATTGCATCTTCTTCTTCTACTTCAAATGAATGGCTCATTGATTATGGAGCATCTTATCATATGGCTAAGGATCAATCCATCTTTTCTACTATGCACGAATGTAACACCAAACAAATATTTGTTGGTGATGATAGATCTCTAAGTGTTGTAGGATCTGGAACAATTCTAGTAGAAAATGGTCATTTTAGTGATGTACTATGTGTTCCAAAAATTTCCTGCAATTTGTTATCATTCTATCAAATTACTCTTTGAGGTGAAGGTAAAACTGTGGCGTTTACACCTCACTAAGCTGTAATCAAGGATTTTAAAAATCCTCAAAATGTCATTGCTACTGGAACTGTTGATGATATTAATAGGTTGTACAAATTAAACAACTTTGAGTCACACTAGTGGAAAATGAAAGATTAGTTACCAAATAAATGACCAAAACCCACATATCAATGACCACTTTTGGTTTGGAGATCGTTGGTGGCTAATTTACGGTCTTTTATTACGTGACCAAAATTGGTCATTTTTATTTTGGTCATTTATAGCTTGACAGTTAGTCATTAATTTGGTCATATATTTGGTTATTAATTTGGTCATATATTTGAATCAATGACCAAATATATTACCACATTTATGACCGAATTAATGACCACATGACAAACTAGAATATGACCAGATTTGGTCACATAATAAAAGACCACAAATTAGTCACCAAAACTGTTTTTTGGTCATTGATATGCAAATTTTGGTTGTTTTTTTGGTCATTTATATCTCATTGTTTGGTTATGTATATCTCAATTTGTGGTCATTTTATATGTGAATTTTGGTCATTAATCTCATTTATTGGTCACTAATTTAATCATTTTTAGTTGTTTTATGTGTGGTTATTATATTTTTGTAGTTTTAATGGTGTCCATTATTAATCAATATAAATTTTTTAATATGAAATTATGTCTAAATTAAAAAAAGAATCATACATTATTTATCATCATCTAATATACATTTGAATTATGCAATGTCACATTAATTAATTATTTACAACACCTATAAATAATATAAAGCACAACATATAAGTTTTAAAATGTATAAATTATATTATATAAAATGTCAAATATTACAATAAATATGATTTTTCTCAAAAACTATCTCCATATAACTTTACATGAAAATCATATAGTACATCAATAACTTTTCAAAATATTACAAGGGTTAAACCATCCCACTTGTATTTGGCTGCTAAGCCATACTTAGATCCTGCGGTAGCTTTGAAACCATACTTGAAAGCTTGAAACCCTCACCAATAGGATTTTCATACTCAATGGAAAAGCCTCGGCAATAGGCTCTTCATACTCAATGGCCCACTTTCTGAGCTTTCTATCTACGCACATGCTTCTGTATCTGCACTGCACGTGCTTCTGAGCTTTCTGAGCTTTATATCTACGCATGTGCTTCTGTATCCACACTGCAGTAGCCTACCTCTTCGTGTTGTTATAAAGTCTGCAAATAAGATTACCTACAAACAACACATGTTAAGCAATAAATTTTGTTGCTCGCTAAAAAAAGGAAACAAATAGCTAAAAAATGTACGTAGTAATTTCATAAGATTTAACATGGCAAAAAGAAACAATTTCGACAAACAACAGGTGTACTCAAAATGCATAAACATTTAGAACTAGAAAACCTACATATACATGAACATGAAATACTTCTCCATAAGGCTTGAAGATCAATGGCAGCATTGCGCAAAGCAAGAAATTATTTCCGAGTAGTGTATGAACAAACTTTGCATTGAATATTTTTTTCTGAATTTCCCAATACCTCAGTTCTTCTAACATCTAATTCAACCATTTGACATGCTCTAAGGTTAACATGGATTCATTGATTTATCACAAATTGAAAAAAATATTGAGCTGCATAAAGGACTTCAAATTTGATAATATTGAACATAACACTTGATACCACACTATAAAGGCCAAAGAGAAGGTAATTGCAATATATAACTATTATCCAAGCAACATTTAAAAAATAAAACCTACTCATGATTAAGATAACTCAAATTTTAATATAAGCCATGAGAAGAACTCAACCATATGATCATTTCTATTTCATAATAACATATGTGATAGAACAATACATGTATGAAGTTCCTGCTTTTGAAAACAGATCACTCCTACAGCAATCCTAGTGATCCTTGTTATTATTTCTTGGATTTTTAAAGAATTCAAGCAGTGGAACCTAAATGAATTAGAACACAATATTGTCAAATATCAATGGTAGACAATCCAATGAATCAAACTTGACAAGTCAATTTTTTGCTAAGAAAGTAATGCTTTCATAAAAGTAACAAATATACTAAAAAGAGGACAATAAAAATCCTCTAGACTAAATACACAACATGAATACATACAAGAACTTGATACTTTTCCACTTAGTTGCAAACAACGACACAATTATGATAGCTGGAAATATATGTATTCTAAAAAATTTTGCAAACCATAAAAATAATAAATACTACCAATATCGGCTAAACAAGTTACATTTCTCTTACAAACCAATATAAATTAAACTACAAGACTTTATATTGCAATGTCCCTCACTTAGGGTTGGCAAATACAATTGGTGAAATTCCAAAGAGAGGAGCGAGTCTCTTTTCCCCAACAAACTAGCAAACTGTGTAAACTCTTCAAAATACAAACACAAATGGTAATCAAGTAAAGGACAGTACATACTTCTTTGGACATTGTGACATCATTTTATGATATACATAACCCAAGTTCATCCACTAGTGTTTTCGTTGATTACTTCAGGGAACTGAAGAACTACTTATAATCTGTATGTTTATCAAACCTTTGTACATGAACAAGAATATTATTAGCACAGATCCATATAAACCCAAGCCAGGTGACTTTTGAGAATGTGATTAATGGAGCTCAAGGCTGTAGACCATGACTTTCAGTATCTAGTTTATTGGTAGTTTGTATGAACTTGAGATATGCATCCTTGAGGATTGCAACCTCAAGGTGCATTTAAGACCCAGGTTTAGATGGGTTTGTGCTATTGTCCATATTTATAGTACCATCTAGATTCAACAAAATATTATGTGTGCACACACATAAAGAGATGATGGATCATATTCACCCCCACCCAGACTGTAGAATGCACTCCACTTCTCTTAGTGCAAATAGCATGGAAACATATTCCAAAAAAATGACAATGGAAAACTTGGCTTGCTCTAGTACTCTACGAAACATGCATGGTCGTTAAGAATACATACGGTAGGAGCTTTCATTTTCAAATGTAAACTGCACTGTATGGTATATACAGGCCCTAGGGAAATAAAAGCAAGGAAGTTGAGACTCAGTTGTGGATGGAATAAACACTCATTGATATTTTTTAATTTGAATAGATTGGAAGGTTAGACTCACAAATTTCCAATACAACAACTTGTACTCTGCCAAACACTTTCTATTCTTCACACGAAATATCCATAATTTGCAATATCCTAGCTAACTAGCCGAGGTACACATATCTACTCTTCAGGTACATGCACCCCATGATAGGTACATGACAGGGTGCACCCAAGTGTGAAATGAAACACACTGACGTATTGGGGAATGCACCAAGCATCCCATACCAAAATTTGGTGTGTCTCTTATGAGAGGACCATCCTCAGTTCATCAAGGATTTTTTGATGTTCATGATAATAGGCATAGATACCTGAAACTACATGGGATGGTCTTGTAACAACCAGTACTGATCAGTGACCAATTACTAGTTATTTATGTCTCATGATAAAATGTCATTGAACATGTTTTTTAGTTATTTATAAATTTAAAATTATGACTAGTGTTGAAGCTTGAATCATTGAATCTAAAATTTTTAAAATTTAAATTAAATAATGAATGTCAACACACACACACACACA
>LPNX010258825.1:5009-109139 GCA_001517045.1 Pseudotsuga menziesii
ATCGCTTAAGCGACACTTAGGAAGATATCCGTCGCTTAAGCGACACTTATGAGGATAGATATTTTTGTGCCGTCGCTTAAGCGACACTTAGGAGAAATGCCGTCTCTTAAGCGACACTTATCCCCACCATTTCAAAAAAAAATTTAATCTTTCTTATTTTTGGCATGGTTAAAAGAAAAAATCCATGCGCCGTCGGAAAAAACCGTCGGATTTCGGATCAAAATCTAGTAGTGCTAGGAGGATGGGACACTTTTCTTCCACACCACCCCTTTATGTTCAGGATTCAGATAAGATCTGAACTCTACATCCTTTGAAATGGTGGTTTTAAACCACTTCTCCCTAGTGCTAGGGAGTTCAATCACTTCAGAAATTAGGGTTTCATCTATCAAAAAATTTTCCTTACCTATAATTTCCTTGGAGCCATCGAAAGAGAGAGCAAATGCCTCAGCCACCTGCTGGTGTGGACCTTGAATTTTCTCACAAAACTTATAACAGCTATCATCTTTGAATAACTGGCAGAATTCTGGATGTACCTCCAGGCAGCTGATGTCTCCCATCTCTTTCTTGAGAGAAGGCCCTCCCTTCTTCATTTGTTGAATGTACTCTTGGGTACCTGCAAAAATCAATTCAAGTTCTATGGAAGAGAGTTTTTAGCAGGATGACTCTTAGAGATGGTTTCTAGTGGTGAGGATTCCTATAATTGAAGGTGGAGTGTATTGAAGTATTGGACACTGATTATGAGGGTTTTTAACTGCATGAGTGATGTTTAGGTGGAGGGATGATGGCTTTGGTTGACAGTTTCGAGACCCCCTTCCCAACAATCATGTTTAAAGAAACCTGGATACCCAGTGGAGATCTTCTGTAGTTCTTTGGACAGACAGAGGAAAGAGTAGGGTTTCCAATCACATCAGTCCTCATTAGGTGAACAATGAACTCCTCAATCATTTACTTGTGTCTTGATGCATTCTCTTGACTTTTCGATAGTTTATCATGCCCTCTGATGATCGTTGTTCTGCTAATGAGCCTTGATTTGATAGGTTTTTAACCATTTCTTCTTTTAACCTTTTCGGCCATCAAGGGCCCCCAGTAAATTATCTTCTAGCCTTCGAAAACAAGGCTTTCGGTGGCTAATGAAATGCTGACCTATTCGCCTAAGCCACTGAAACCGATTTCCAAATGGCACTGTAAAACTTGGCTTTTGGCAGATTATGGTCTCTTCGGATATCTCCTTTTAACTGTCGAAATATAGGCCTTTCGGTGGCTAACGAACCATCAAAGATTTTTCCTAAGCCACCAAAATCGATTTTTCCCCAATGCCTTTTACCTAATTTCGGTGGTTAACACCCTCCTTCAACTGTTTGCTAAGCCATTGAAACCAACATTTTTTGATGGCTAATGAGCTATTTGAAAGTCTTGCCTAAGCCACCGAAAGTTCTTTTACCAAGTAATCGACCGGGCCAACTTTTGGTCATTAACTTTGATCCTACGTTAAAATGTTAGCTGCCGAAACAAATATTTTCGGTGGCTAATGAGCTGTTAAAAACCCTACCTAAGACACTAAAAGCTAAAACTTCCAATTTTCTCAAATATAGCAAAACCAGAGACCCTCAATTTGTTAGTCATCTTTAAATCTTTCAAAACATGACTTGAATTCTTCATCCTATCAAAATAAATTTATTTTGGTAGATAACAAGATGCAATCCTCTCTATGAGGTAGTAAAGAACCCCGTAGACCAGGTGTCAAATCCATTGGGTGGATCTCCAGACCTCAATGCAAATCTCTGGCATTCTCTGAAAACCAAAACTGAGCTAGCATCGAAACAAAACTGGAAAGTTGAAACTGATACTAAAACTGCTTAAAATAAATGATCACCATATCGAGATTATTCATATCTACCTACCTACCCTGCTTACTGAACTTCAACGCCCAGTCAAGTGACTTCTAAATTCTAGTGAATCCATTCATGTAGATGGTTCCACAAGTCAACTTTGCACACATGTATGACCAAAGGAAGAAACAATAGACTTGATGGAAAAACATTAGGAAAAAAGATTTGATCTTCACAGTTAAGATATAAATATTTGTTACCATTGCAAAGCTTCTCTAGGTATTCTGCCACTAGATTGTGAAAACATATAGAATATTATGTTATTTGTTTTCTATGAAATAACTGCTCCAACTACAATACATTTATCCCCCTGTCGAAATGTTACCCAAGAGAACTAGGGAAGGAAAAATCATGAACAACTTCAAATGAAATGTCAACCTTTTCACATAAGATCTCCGAGTTCAAAAATGGGTTCCTCATATGTGTTTCAAAGGAAATAGCAATGTGTTCTTCAACAGAAGTAGGAAAATTGATTTTTGAATTCAAAAGACATAAGAGAGAAACCCTTTTGAATTTTCCCCATCCTTCTTGGTGCATTCCTCTATCATTGCAAACCTATTATCAGTCCTTCTGGCTGAAAATACTTTCCATATATTCAGCTAAAGGGTCATAAACAACATGACGACCTCCAAAAATTTGAGTCATCAGCTTATCGTGAGAAAGTTACTCAAGAAGTAACTCCTCTTGCACGCAATCAAACTGACGTTCAAAGGAACTATGGAAAGATTACTCATGACAATTTTTAAATGAGACATCATGACCTTCCCTCAAACTTTATGAGTTTATAACTTCATCTTTCGTATAGACTTCAACAAAGACACAATCATTTTCTCCAACGGGATCAAGCAAACAAAACACTTCCCCCTGATGTGAAATGTCTGAATTTGAAAAATATGGGGAAACATTTATTTTGGGATCCTCATTTCCTTGTTTATCAGGTCTTGGGTTTACAAACTTTACACCTAGTTTTTTAGGTCCGACATCCCAGTAATCATATTCATACTCATGATATACCGGTAACTGTAAAACTTCTTTAGAATCATCACCAACATGAATTATGATGAGTTGACTGCATTTTTCATAAAACAAACAGTTATAATCCCTTCCTTGCACAAAATTAATCTGATCCTTTTCATGCCCATACAAACCAGGATTGGATGGAAAGGCAAGTTCTTCTTGTTCACATTTCTCATTCAACTGTAATTCCCTTCCCATTTTGTCATCACTGTCTTGATCTAAAAATTTTCTAGAAATCCTAAGATTTTCTTCAACCTATAAGGAATCAATAAACATATGCTGCAATGTAACTGACCTTCTTTCCAAAATAAGTAATTATAATTCAAGGGAAAGACAGAAGGATAATGCAACTTAGAAGCACCTTCTAATGGTCATATTTTCTTTGGCATACTATAATAAAATCTTGCAAAACTCCTATTGAAACTAGACATAGTTTCATCTGTATGTTTCTTCATGGAATAAAACTTTGAAAGTGTTTGGTCCAATGACCCCCTATCACTGAAAACCCCCAAGAACATATGAGAAAACTCTTCCCATGTGTTGATGGATCTAGGATGGAAATGTTTAAACCATTTCTTAACATCTCCTTGAAAACATTGGGAAAAATCCCTCATACAAACATCATCATGCTCTATCTCAAAGAGGTCAAGGAAATATTCGAAGGCTTGTAGATGTTTCTTAGTTTTAAGATCCTTAGATTATCTGTCAAACATAGGAAGGTATTTGTAGTGTTTCGTAGGAAAATCATGAAGAATATGAGGTAGTTGAAGTGGTCTATACCGGTTTTGGGTATTGGGAAAAATAGAGTTATGTGGAAAGGATGCAAGCTCGACTTCAAAGTTGTGATGTCCATATGGATGTTTTTTAATGTCACGTGTTTCAGACCAATGGTCTTGATCAAGATAATATGTACAAGATGGATATATACTCTTAGTTTGTAAGGAAGGATATACATGAGTGAATTCAATACTTTGTTTGGAGTGAAACACACCACTAGGGATCCTATTGATAAACTTAGGAAAGGATAAGGAAATATTTACAAGAAAAAATAAGGCGTTTTGGAGAAAACTGAAATTCAACTACCTTTTCCTTTCATAAATCCCACCCATGTATTTATAGGGAGTTCATTTCCCAGTAGATTCCATAATCCCCTTTGAATACCTGGCTTTCTTGATCACGGCACGAGTGGAGTCGCTAAAGCATTCGAATTGCAGGTTCTTGGGAAAGTGGAGTCGCTGAAGCATTTGAACTGCAGGTTCTTGAGAAAGTGGAGTCACTGGGTAGAGGATCTATTATCCTCTTAATGTATGACTATCATTCACCTCCAATAGTTATATTTCACAATTCTATCATCCATACTCTGGGAAGGTTTGAACCCCTCTTCCGGTATCGGTCCTTCTGGTCACTGATATCCCCCATGGAGTCACCTTCCAAAATATTTTTGTGGAGCCGCCAGGGAAACTGGTACAACCTTTTTCTCATGTGGGAGCTTCTGTTTTCCCATAGAAACCCTTTTAACCTTATAATATTTTGCATTCCTCCTAGGGATGATTTCCTCTTTCGTTCCACAACAATGGCGCAAGTTTGTTAGCACTCAGGATCGCACCCAAGGTTGCGAAAGGTGGACCCTGAGGTAAAAGCATAACCTCTTTAGAAAAGGGAGTTGGCTCCTCCATTTCTAGAGAGGTATCTCTCATAAATATATAACAAGTCCATGTTTAAAAATAAAACAAATTCAAGTTGATTTCACCATTGAAACAAAACGAACAAAATTGGGCTATGGATTCATGATTATTAAAATTACATAAAGTGATTTTCATGGATAATTTCTGCAAAAGCAAGTTAGTACTTAGGTTACAGTCAATATATAGTTGGTCCAGTGGAAAAGGAAGAAAGATGGCAGCCCATCAATGTAGAGCACCAGTTAGATGAATTCTACGCCAAATTTGGTAGAAACAATTTTGTGAATATAAGAGACGATAGTCAAACCATAGAAACATATGAATTCTAAAACTATTACACACTTATCTCCGATATGAAAGAAAAATGTAATGGAGAGTTTAACAGGAAGACATGAACATAAAGGAAAGAGATTACAGAATGTAACTTGGAAACACACATGAATTTTTGCATTCAAAAACCAGTGTCGGGCTCTGTAACTTTTATTAAAATGGATAAAAATTACCTATACTCAAAGTTTTTATAGGTTTCAACCCTCCCCCCCTCTGTAGAGGGTATATTTATAATGTTCTAGACCCCAGAGGCCGACCTCAAAATAGGGCCAGAAATCAGTTAAAACCATAATCAAAAGCCTAACAAAATTAGATGTGTTGTATTTTCCATTATTAATACATAAAAAATAGAGAATATGGAGAGGTGTACATGCTAGACTTCAACAGTAATGCAATGCCTACAGTTTTCTGGCTCGCCTGTCGTGAAAATGATGGATTTGGACACCTATAGCAATTTTATGTTGAATCGGATTAAGTTATTTATCTTCCCATTTGGAATGCAACATGTTTTTCTTCTTCTGGAACTTTTATGTTCATTCTATGTTCGATGGCATGTTCTTCTTGTATTCACAGCTGACATGAAGGTTTATGTCCCTTCTGTATTCGGCTCCCTGCCCAACACTTCTGTCTCTTGGTAACATAATTGAGAATGATATTGGATGGTATGATATGATGTAATATGATATATCAAATTAAATTATCAGGTATGATATGTTTCATTTCCAAAATTCAAGCTTATTTGCACACCCCTGCTGTATTACTAGCTAATTTTGACTAGTCTTGTTGTTATTTAATTTCAGAGACTTATACTCATTGATTTTTGATTCTGTAGGTTGATGCATATCACTGAAATACATAAGTATCCATAAATTATCCCTTATCATACATTCTTTGAGTCTTTATTGGTTTTTGGGACCCTCCATTGCGCAGGATCCCACTAGGCCAAAATTGCCAAAAAAACCCAAGTTCTTCGAAAACTATCTGGAACCTTCCATATCTGCTACAAACTATCCAAAACCATTTTTTTTATTTTATCTAAATTATTTAACAACCCTCTGCAATTTTCCAAAATCCCTTGGTTGAAAAATACTAAACTACTCTTCCTAGTTTCACGCGTTGGCTGCCTAGAAGCGTGGAAATAGGTTTCCACATAGAGGATTCTGAAACCTAAATGGAACCAGATATAAATGTGTTAGGGAAGAGGAAATTATCTGTCTGAAATATCTTTTGTTTCTTCTAAATTCCCACTCCCTTTGGCTGCAATTTATCCTAATAAAATACCTTAATTTCCCAGTCAGCAATTTCGTAAATGTTTGCAAGTGTAATAATATAAATTTAATTTAAAATTGTAGAAAGTTAATATTCTGATATGTACATCAGATCAGGGATATTACAGTGGTGTCAGAACTCTTTCCTTGGATCATGCTGTGGAAACAAAACTCTTAGTGAAGAAATTTGTAGCCATGTCATACTATGAGGATGACTATGATGAGCAGTATGAAGAATGTTGTAGACAATATGAGGAAGAAGAAATCCTCTATGTTGATGGAGACACACTAAAAAATGAATATGATGAAGATTGTTGGACATCATATGGGGAAGATATCATATCTAATTATCCAATGGTTAGGAAAAACTTGAAAGAGATCATTGAAGCATGTCAGAACATGCCTCACTACTGCGAGGACTATCTAGCTTTGCATAGGAAGATATGTGCAAGCCTTTATTTTGGAGATTATATTTATTTCAATTATGGATTCTCTCCCAAGAATGATTATGAGAATTATTTCAACAGAAAAATATATTCAGAGACAAACCAAGTTGTTCCACCCCTCTGAGAAAAGAAGAAGAACAAGGAATCAAAGGTGAAGATTCCCCCAAGCCATCTGCATGTTCAAGATTTAAGAGTTTGTTTAGTTTTCCTTCAAACAAAGCTTCTAAATATTGTGACATTAGTACCAATAAATATTAAAAAGTCTCAATTTTCTTGGAGGAGAATAGAAATGAAGTGGAGACATAGATCCAGCAGGTGAAGTGCAAATCACCACAAGGTGGTTGCATAAGAGAAGAAGTTGAAGAGGAATGCACTTCAAGTTTCTTAGTGGGTGATATCTTGATCACTTCTCAATTTTTTGGCTCATGTATGGGTGGTGAGACACATTTTGGATCATATCCAAAAGAGGTACACAAATCATATTTATAGTCACCTCCTGAGCCACATAATGAAGAGGACAACAAGGCCACACCGCTCAAGTGTGAACCGGAAAATTTGGTGGAGGAGCAGGCCACCAAAGTATATGTACAGAAAGAGGATAAGGTGAATAACCTGAATGATAAAATGTTATAGCAGATTTCACCACAATAGGTGAATCACACATTGTATGGCCTTCCCCTGTCCCACTGCAGACTCATTAGCCCCTATGGACCACTTTTTGTCTTTTGATGTATCATTGACCATCCCTAAAAACATTAGAAAAGTGATATACGTGGTTTTTTCCCCGATAACCGCGTACATACGCGGATATTCCCTCTATAGTCGTGTATATTGAGATGTGTACATAATCCAAAATCCTTTCGAGCGTTCCTTGACTTGGATCCAACTCATATGACTCCTGGCCTTCCATATGCCTTGAGATCGCACGGATTCAACCTTTCATTATCCCTTGTGAAGCAATATAAGGAACCCCTTGGTACATTGAAGGGGGGGGAGGTAAGAGAGAATTGAGAGTATCGAAACTATAGTCCATTGTTGCCAGAATTATACTTGAGTCTACATCCCTTTGTCCCTTTGGAGCACTGTTGTGTTCTTCCCAAGCTTGCCTTTGCTTGTAAGCTTGCTATCGAAGTGATGGAGGATTGAGGTGGTGGAGGCCCAAGTGGGGGATTCATTTTCTCTGGTTCGCAGACGTTCCGTCAGAGGTTGTCACTTGTAATCTCTGATTCATATTAATAGAAATATCTTTTCTTGTCCAGTAATGTGTATTTGAATGAATATTGTATCCATTGGAATATGTCAAATGCTTATACATTATTGATTATATATGCTAGAATAGATCTAACACCATGAAATATAGTATGCTTGTATTGTTTACTTGTTGTTGAGGACGTGCTATAACAATTCAAGCTGAAGATTGGAAAGCTCAACGGGGATCTACTTCAACCGTCCGGAATAAGGTACGAGGTTCGATCCTTTAGTGTTAGATGTTTTTATTTCTATTGCATATTGGGAAAGATTGATTTCTGGAGTCTAGCTGTCTGTTGTGGTACCCCAAGCCATAGGAATTTCTCTCCGTAATAGAATTGGCGACTCTGCTGGGGATGTTCCTTGTTCTTCTTTGGGGTTGGGGGCACAATGGGCTTGATCTTATTGATTTGATCTCTGTTTCTCTCTGTTTCTGTGTCGCATGTTATAGTATGTTTGTCCATTGACACTCACCTTTATTGGTTTGGCCTTGACCTGCTTTTTACCACTGCCTTCTCTGTATACGCGGGTTTTGGGCCAACAGTCGTGTGTATACACGGTTTTTTGGCCAAAAGGCACGTACATACGCAGCTGTTCTTTATACAGTCGCGTACATCCTCCCTTTTGGTGAGTCTGATGTTGTGGGAAGTTGCTGGGTGGGTTGTGAGTGTGGTTGGGTCTTCCTTGGGTCTGAAGTTGTCTGTTGGATGCTTCTTTTGTGACCAGAGACCGTTCGTGCCTATCTCAGGTATTACGTCTACACTGGCATATAGGTTAGGCTCACCACTGTTTGCATTTTGCATGACCTTATGACCATGTCACTATATCCTTAGGTACGAACCCAATCTATTATGTCACGAAACCTTCTTGCTGCTATAGAAGTGGCATGATATGAGTGGTAGAGCGTCACCTTACATGGGTACCCTAGTTAGTGCTTTATTTGCATTTGGTGCCCATGCTGATGTTTCCCCTTTAGGGTGTGGGAGTCCATTGTATAGTATTGCCATGACATTTAGCAAGAGCCTCATACTCCTCTTGATCTTATGCTGGCCATGACCCCCCGGACTCCCTTGTATCAAGTTGTGGATGCATTATCATGATCTTTTCCTGTCTTATTGAGCTTTATGCCGGCTCCCCTGACATTGCGTTTCAGCCATATAGCCTGAGCTTGTCTCATGTCTAGCCATGCAGAGCCTTTATTTATATCCTTTGCAGCTTGATTCCCTTTTTTACCAGGAGGGGATTTTCCCCTGAGTGTCGATATCCTACACATGTATCCTTGCATTGAGCATATGTATGTTCCACTGCTTGGAACTAGTTTGTTTGCCCTAAAATGACACTCGTCTCCTCCTAGTTTGTAACTATAAATCTAGTTTATTCTTTTTTCAAGCTTTTCAAATAACTGAAAAAGACCAAAAAAAATCAAAAAACCAAAAAGTCGGACAAGAAAAGATATTATCTTTGGCAGCTGTCGAGTCGTGTTGCCTTCGAACAGAGCACTGTATATCACATCCATTGGTTGGGTTATAGTTTGACTTTAGGAGCTGTACTCGTTATCTGAGTTTTATCTCCACTGACTGGTCAAGCTTCCAGTCCCTATGGAGCCTCTATTGATGCCTCCTGCGTCATAGATATGTCCCAGTTTGTATATCGAGTCTATGCTACCTTCATTCAGTCACCATACACCGTTATGCTCTTGTTTGAAGGAAGTTGAAACCTGAGTCGGCCATTCCTCAGTTATCTTGACTTTGCATGTCAGCCATTCCCGGTACAGTTACTGGTTCGTGCACCTTATGATCGAGTTCTTCCATATTATACAGCCTTGCTGAGTACCTCATGTTGGATGATGGTGGATGCCCTAATGCCCTCCTTCCAGCGGATTTCATCCCATCAACTTCAGATTATTTATTCTGGGATTGGAGTCTAGAGTCATTTTGAGTGCCTTGAGACTTGTAGTCATCAGTGGCAGGTTCTCTCGCCATCGACAGTTTTGGGAATACATCAATGTCCCCTGATCAATGGATTCTCTCAAGTGTTCAACCTCAACACATTTATTCACACTTGTTAGTTTGCACTCTAGTACCTTGATTCCCATTTTCATTATTGGTGGGTGATCTCGCGTCTGTTAACGGTATACATCAATGACCGGTAATCAGAAGATGGACTACTATGTTCGACCTCGAAACCTCTATTCACATAGTAGGACATGTACTTGTAGCGGTTTGTGTAGAATACCTTCCAGATTGGTGGCATCCACTATATGCCACCTCCTTGATCGTGCCAGTGTTCATGAGATTTCAGCTCTCGTGACTTGTTCCAGTATATGTCAGACATTTCTAGCCACTATGGAGATCTTGATCTATTATATATCTTCAGCCCTTGTGGAGATCATTTTACTTTATATATCTTCATCATGGAGATTATGATCTATGTATATTGTGCGTGGCGATGACCACATATCTGTTATCATGTTTCATTCCTATTCATGGCCATTGTACTCTTATGGATCCGGGACTGCTATATGTATTCGCAGTTATATGCAGAGTTGTATTATGGTATTATGTTGATTGGGTGGCTGGTCTTCCATTTGGGTACCTTCATCACTTCACTTCTGGGATGGACTTATAATGTATTTCGGCCATCGTATAACCCCTCTGATCTCATACATTAGGGGGCATCTGTTATAGCGGATTTCACCACACTAGGTGAATCACACATTGTATGGCCTTCCCCTGTCCCGCTGCAGACTCATTAGCCCCTATGGACCACTTTTTGTCTTTTGATGTATCATTGACCATCCCTAAAAACATTAGAAAAGTGATATACGCGGCTTTTTCCTCGATAACTGCGTACATACGCGGATATTCCCTCTATAGTTGCATACATCGGGATGTGTACATAATCCAAAATCCTTTGGAGCGTTCCTTGACTTGGATCCAACTCATATGCCTCCTGGCCTTCCATATGCCTTGAGATCGCACGGATTCAACCTTTCATTATCCCTTGTGAAGCTATATAAGGAACCCCTTGGTACATTGAAGGGGGGGGAGATAAGAGAGAATTGAGAGTATTGAAACTATAGTCCATTACTGCCAGAATTATACTTGAGTCTGCATCCCTTTGTACCTTTGGAGCACTGTTGTGTTCTTCCCAAGCTTGCCTTTGCTTGTAAGCTTGCTATCGAAGTGATGGAGGATTGAGGTGGTGGAGGCCCAAGTGGGGGATTCAGTTTCTCCGGTTCGCAGACGTGCCGTCAGAGGTTGTCACTTGTAATCTCTGATTCATATTAATAGAAATATATTTTCCTGTCTAGTAATGTGTATTTGAATGAATATTGTATCCATTGGAATATGTCAAATGCTTTTACGTTATTGATTATATATGCTAGAATAGATCTAACACCATGAAATATAGTATGCTTGTATTGTTTACTTGTTGTTGAGGACGTGCTATAACAATTCAAGTTGAATATTGGAAAGCTCAACGGGGATCTACTTCAACCGTCCGGAATAAGGTACGAGGTTCGATCCTTTAGTGTTAGATTTTTTTATTTCTATTGCATATTGGGAAAGATTGATTTCTGGAGTCTAGCTGTCTGTTATGGTACCCCAAGCCATAGGAATTTCTCTCCGTAACATAAAATTTCTTATTTTTTCAACAGACATGTACACTTGCAACCATCTGATCCATAGGAGGATGGAAAGAATTCACTTGCCTCTAAGGATTGCAAGATGAAGGACAATTGTGAGGGAGATGAATATGCTCCTACTTTACCTATTAGTGAACCAAAAATAAATGAAAAGGAGGGGGATACAACAAATGATCATATGGGATATTTTAGATCAGATCCAAAAGGAGAACAAAAATCAGATCTAAATTCATTATCTGAACTTCCGACTGAAGTGGAAGACAAGCACCCACCAACAGGGTATGAACTAGGAAAAATGAAGGACAAAAATATGATGCAGAGAGATGAGCACAGTTCAGAATTTTGGACTCCTTTGCAGCATGATGATGCTGAAATGAAAGGGAATGAGATGTTCTATAATTTATGTCCATATCACATGTCATTCCAACCTTTAGATATACCCTCCACTACACATCATGGAAGTGATTTTGCAGAAAATTCAAAGCCTGACTTGTATGTCGAGAATGAGTTTTGTGTTGTGGATCCATGCCACAAGCAAAATGGTCATAGATGTCAGCTATTAGAAGAAGAAACATTGGGGTAGGATCTTCTTTGTGAGACACATAATTTGAGTGGATCACTAAAGGAGGACAGAAAGAAACTTATGGCAGCCATTAAAAACTTTGTGGACATGAATGCCTTGGTGGTAAGATGTTGTTGGAAAGCTTCTGGTGTAGAGATGGAAGGAGAAGCCTTTATGGAGGAGTGCATAGAACTGAAAGAAGGCATGGAAAAGATGAAGGATAAATATATGAACTTACTATCTGACAGAGATCATCTCCTCATGATGGCTGATATGTATCATAGTGCACTCAAGAAGGAAGAAGAAGAATCTGATAGGCTCACTCATGAGTTGGATATCACCAGTAACTCATTGAACAACACACAAAGATCCCTTCAAGAGTCCAAGTTGCATAACTATCAAATTCAAAAGGAGTTTAGAATGTCACTCCTTTCCTTTTGCATGGAAGGAAATGTTTTGGGCATAGTGGAGGAATTTCCGGTGGAGGATGGGCATGAGAAAAGTTCAGATTTGCAAGTATTGGTGAAGGATGATACCATAGAATATATTGATCAGTCACTTGTCTCATTGCATAAGTACCCTCAGGAGGATATACCATTCAAATCTGCAATAACATACACTTATTTTTTCAAAGATTGGATAAGTGAGTACATAGTGGAAATTGAGGCCCAAGGTTGCACAAGCCTATCTTGTGAATGTAAAGAATGTATCTTGAATCATGCTATGGGAGAAGGACGCCATGAGATTCCTATGTGGAAAGGAAATTTCGCCTTAGAATATGTGGCTGATTACATCCCATGCAAATGAGAAAATGAAAGTGTGTATCCTTGTATTGATTGGGTGAATAGAAACATCATTGGAATAAAGACCGTGGAAGGTAATAGTTTTATCTCTTGTTGCAAGAAAATTGTTTTTAATATTGCTGATTTTTCTATGATTTACAAGCAGTAGAAAAGGCATATGTGTGCAGCCAATTTTGACAAGAAGGCATGATATCTACACTTACTTTCAATTTGTGGGTCAATTGATGGATTTTTTCAGCCTTGGATCAATGGTAGAGAGTTGAGCCATTAGATAAAGAGGGGAGCACCTGTTGAGTTCCATAGAGACGCCGATACCTCGCTATTTGAGGGAAACATGAACATGACTGATTTTGATACAACATACTCTCTTTTGGAGCAGAATTTTAGGACATGGGATCCTCACCCTTGTCACTTGAGTTTCATGGATAACACAGTTGTTCCTTGTGTGCATTGGTCACATGAGAACATTTCAGTTGGAATGGAAAGACTGGTGAAATTGTGGCCTCACTTTTTGGAGGAATATTTGGGGAAGTATAGTCTTTATTTGATTCATCCATACATTGGAGAGTTGGATATCTTGATTGAGGGGCCCTCAAAGCTACAACTTTGCATTGGAAAGGATGATTTTCCAAAATGGTGGTATGATGTTTTCATCTTTCCCAACATTTCATATGATTCTAATTTTTTCTTGTTACTAATGTTTGGGGAGATGCAGCATGAACAGTGGGATCCCGGAACTCTTTTGCTTAACATATTTTGTTAGATTGTATTCCTATCCATGGGGATTCCATAAAAGCAATGGGATCTTGGTATTGTTTGTCCTTGGAGAAGTGGTTTGCATGTTGGAAAGATGGAGCAAGCCAACCCTCTTTTGCACCAGTTCATCTATGTTGCGCTTGGTTTAAGTTTCCCACATAGGGAACACCTCCTTGGATGGACTTATAATTTACATAGTAGTGGTATATTTTCATTTCTGATATTCTTATGGGATATTGGCACAATTTCCAGTAACTCCACTTGGATAGAAGTAGGCATGTTCAGTTACAGATGTAGTGAATGTTTTCTTGGACAAAGGATTATGATCAGAGTAGTGTAGAAAAAGCATGATGGACCTCTTGGGACGCTTTGCTTGAGGACACAAAATATTCGGAAGGGAGGACTGTCATGTGTTAGGAATTATGATCCAAAATTTTATGTTTAGAAGTTTAGTTTAATAAATGTAAAAGGGCATCTACACACTCACGTGATTATGTGAGGTGTCCCTTAGTTAGTTTCAATAACGGTAAATTAGTTGTTACTCTTTGGATATTTAAATCCATCAAGTTTTCCATGTGAGGTAATCTTTCGAGACTTAGCCCTCACATCTCTGTGATGTAATTATTTTCCTTATTCATTAATAAAGTTATGTGTCTGAGGACACTTTGTCAAAGTGGTATCAGAGCACGTGGTTGAAGCTTGGTTTGATTGGACCATGGTTGGGAGGTGCTAAATATTGTTTGAAGAAGGTGACTTTCAAGGTTTTGGACTAGCGAAATTTTGACTGTAAGTTAATGATTCCTATTCTTTTGGCTAAAAAAAAAAGGATCTGTGCAGAAAAGATATTTTATTGACTTAGTTTTTTCATTTTAATTGGAGAGAGTAATTTTTTTTTAAAGGCAAGGTTATTTAAAAAAAATTGTGAAAGTGAATTTAAACAACAACAAAAAAACATAGTCGGTGTTGGGAAGAAGAACCAGCATAATGACAAAACAGCAGCCAAGCAAATTCATATCAGCATAGAAGAACTAACCCACATGAAGAGAGTTCAAGCATTAAAGCGAAGCCGTAGGAAGGACATTTGTTTTAACAGAGTTTACACCAGCATTAAAGATGAATGTAGAGCATACACTAGCAGTGTAGAGCATACACCAGCATGAATAGTTTACCGGTAGTATAATCAATGTAGAGACCAGCGTTGAAAGATACCAATTTGAACCAGGGTTACCGACATAATCAAGTGGAGACCAGCATTGAAAGAGACCAATCTGCACTAGCATTAGCAATCAGCGTGAACACCAGCATTCCAGCGTTCAAAGAGACCAATTTGCACCAATGTTACCTGCATAATCAAGTGGAGACCAGCATTGAAAGAGACCAATCTGCACCAGCATTAGCAATCAGTGTGAACACCAGCGTTAGTAAAAAAATGAAGAGTTGTTTTGGAGTGAAGCGCGAAGAGAGTTCACCAATCCAACTTTAAAGGACCAGCGTTAGGCAATATTTATTCTAAGGATGGAAATATACACCATAAGAGAGAGAGTCAGCCTGAGAGATACCGTAATTTATTTTATTTTTGGAGATTTTTTTATATTATAAAAAAAAGGTGGAGAAATAATATTTTGGAGATTTTTTTTTATATTGTATAAAAAAAGGTGGAGAAATAATATTAAAAAATAAATAAAAACAAGGGTTATTTTTGGAGTTGATGGGATTGGAATTTGTGACCTCCCACTCAATAATCTTGTATCTCTCCAATTCACCTATGAACATTTGTTATTTTTTGGAGTGATAAAGTGCATGTTTTATTGGGCATTGGAGTAATAAGGAGCATGTACTGGCGTCATAAGGAGTACTTGTATTTTCATTCAAGGTTTGATTAGAGCAAAGTGAAGCTCTATCAAATTCTTTTCTTGAGACTATAAGTGGGTCAAGGCCAAGCCCCTATAGCTCTCTTTTGCATGGTGTGTGGTGTTTCTTGTTGTATTTATTTCATGGTAACTCTTGTTGATGCGTAATGTTGGTAGTGATATTTTTGCATAAAATCTTCTATTGGTGATATAAGGTGATTGTTTATTCTGGTGACATAAGGTGCTTTTTTTTTTAATTGTTGGAGCTATAAGGTTTGCATAATACACATATTCTCGAGTTATAAGGTGTTTTTTTTTTACAATGTCTAAAGTTGTAAGTCTTTTTAATGAATCTAACAAGTTGGAAGGATCAAAAAAATTATAAAGTTTGGAGTTGTCATATTCAAAGCAGTCTTATTTACAATGAGTTGTGGAAGGGTGTCTGTAATGCTCAACCTACCAAATTGACTAATCCTGATCAGCTTGCAAAGTGGGAACTAAAAGATGAGAAGGCCTTAGCATTGATTCACAGTACTGTTTCTGATGATATTTATGCACATATTGAAAATAGTTCTGATGCGTGGTCAGCTTGGAAGACATTGAAAGATTTATTTGATTCTCAAGGTGAAGCTAAGAAAATCGATCTTCAATTGAATTTGTTTCAACAAAAAATTTCTTCAAGAGGTGATGTCATGGAGTACATTTCTAGATTGAAAAATATCAAACAAGAAATTCCAAGAGCTGGTTTTGGTAAAATTGAGGACAGCATGATGGTGACCATTTTGATCGTAGGATTTCCTGAGACATATAAGCATTTTTTGGAAACTTTACAGATTACAAATAAATTGGATAACATTTATTTTGACGCACTAAATGAATTACTTGCCACACATGACAAAAATTTTGGTAAAACAAAGCAAGCAGGAGAAGATGTTTTGGTTGCAAGTACTAGCAAACAGTCTTCAGATAATCATCAAAAGGGCAATGATCAGAAAGCATTTCAAAATTCAAACAAAGGTCATGGTCAGGGTTTCGGAAGAGGAAGAGGCCGTGGAAGAGGAAGAGGAATAAATCAAGGAAGAGGTTCTAAAGAATCAGAAAGTACACTATCACAGTTTTCTAGAAGAGGAAGAGGTAATAAACAGGTCACATGTTTTCGTTGTAATAGAGTTGGACATTATGCTTCAGATTGTAGAGTTTCATTTGAAAAAATTCTAAAAGAAAGAGAATCTAAAGAATCTTCATTAGTGGCACATTATGCTCATGCAGACGATAGTGAAAATTGTGAATATGTTTTTACAACACTTGGACAATCAGAATCAATGGATTTTGTTCAAGTTCATCAGTTGGAATCATTGAATTTTGTTTAGTCTTCTTATTGTTTCAAAAATTATTTTGAAGATGCTTGGATTATGGATACAGGGGCTACTCAGCATATGACATACAAGAAAGATTTCTTTTGGAGTTATGAATATTGTCATTTAAATTCAAATTTTCTTGCAGATGATTCTATTCATTTACCATAGGGAAAAGGAACAGTCAAGGTTGACTTGACAAGAATTGGAGAAAGATTGATTTCTAATGTTTAGTATGTGCCTACATTTAAGAAAAAATTGTTGTCTTTAGTTTTCATTCGCCAATTAGGCCATCAAATTGTAATGGAAGATGGTATCCTTTTGGTTAATTCAAAAAAGGATGCATACAAAACAATTATGATAGGTTATGAAGACAAAAAGCTTCTTAGGATGAAGGGAACAGTCATTCCTAGATCAAAGGAACATTTGAAGGAATTTGTAGGTTTAGTTGGAACTGATGTTTCACCTATCAGATTATGGCTTATTCATTTTAGGCACTTGAATGTTGATAGTCTTGTACAACTCCAACAACAAGGAATGGTAAAGGGGTTTCCTACTTTTCGGAAGGAAAATGCAAGGTGTGAAGCTTGCATTTATGGCAAATAGAGAAGGATAGCTTTTTCAAAAAGCACTTGGAGAGCAACAAGGAGATTACAGCTTGTTCATAGTGATTTTTGTGGTCCTTTGGAAACTTCACTTGGTGGTTGTAAATATTTTTTGTTGTTTATTGATGATTTTAGCAGGATGGTTTTGGTGTATTACTTGATGGAAAAATTAGAAGTGTTTGAAAAGTTTCAGTCATTTCAAAATTTGGTTGAAACAATGACAAAGGAAAAGATTGCTACTTTGAGAACTAATAATGGTGGTGAGTTTACATCAAATCATTTTTTGACTTATTGTCAGGAAAAAGGGATTAAAAGACATTTGAACAATTTTTATACTCCACAGCAAAATGGAGTATCGGAAAGGATGAATCAGACTTTATTGGGCATGGCTATAGAAATGTTATTTTTCAAAGGGTTGAATTCATGTTATTGGGCAGAAGCAGTTCATATAGCAGTTTATTTGAGGAATCATTCTCCTTCATCATCACTTGATGGAATAACTCCTTTTGAGGCTTGGTATGGATTCAAACCTATGGTCAAACATTTGAGGGTTTTTGGTTCAGTTTGTTGTGCACTTGTCCCAAAAGAAAATCAAAAGAAGTTAGAGTCTAGAAGTGTTAAGTGCATGTTGATTGGTTATTGTGATAAGAAAATTGGGTATAGGCTTTTGTCAGATGGAAAGTTTATTGTCAGCAGGGATGTGATTTTTAGTGAAACATAAAGTTTAAGTGTAGAAGAGGTTGAAAAACAACTTAGTCACTTAGAGGAAAAAGTAACTAAGGAACAATTAAGGATGCAACACTTAAACAAGACAAGAACTAAACAATGGTTTGATCTCACTTCAGAAGTACAGGATGATGAATAGGTTGACAACACCTTGAAACAGGTTGAAGATACTTTGAATTTTTCACAAGTTAACTTAGATTATTCAAATCAAGTTAACATTGAAAAGAAGAAACCAAAATGGGAAACTAAGTTACTTCAGGATGTTAAGTCTGATGAAAAAGGAAAAATAGGTACAAGGAGTTCTAATATGGGTTCAGAAAATTTTTCTCTTTCAGTTGTTGAACCAGCTACTTTTAATGAAGCAGTTGAGTATGATGAATGGAAAATACCAATGCGAAGTGAGTATGATGAAGTAACGAAGAATCAGACTTGGAAAATTGTTGATTGTCCACATGATGTTAAACCCATTGGTTGTAAGTGGGTTTACAGAATTAAGTACAAATCAAATGGAGATATTGATAAATATAAGGCAATATTGGTGGCAAAGGGTTTTGCTCAAAAAGAATGGATTGATTCTGAAGAAACTTTTGCTCCATCAGCGAAATGGAATACTATCAGGATTGTGCTAGCTTTAGCTGCACAAAATGGATGGAAAGTGCATCAAATGGATGCAAAAAGTGCATTTCTAAATGGTGATTTGCAAGAGGATGCTTATATGAATCAAAATCCTGGTTTTGAGGTTCCAGGGAAAGAAAATCAAGTTTGTAAGCTGGTTAAGGCATTGTATGGATTGAAACAAGCTCCCAGAGATTGGTATGCAAAAATGGATTCCTACCTATAGAAAGTTGGTTTTCTTTGTAGTGAGTCAGATGATACTTTGTATGTTAAAATCTGGGAAAACAACTTAGTCATCTTGGTTATGTATGTTGATGATTTTCTCATAACAGGTAACAATAATGATTATATATTTCAGGCTAAACAAGAACTTCAAACAGGTTTTGAAATGACAGACTTGGGATTACTTCATTACTATCTTGGAGTTGAAGTAAAGCAGCGGGAAGGAAGCATATTTATTTCTCAAGCTAAGTACATTTCTGGATTATTGAAGAAATTTGGAATGGAGGAATGTAAACCAGCAATTACTCCCATGGAGAAAAATTTAAAACTTTCTAAGTTTGAAGGGGGGGAACTTGTAAATTGTACTGGATATCAACAGTTAATTGGATGTTTCATTTACTTGATGAATACTCGTCCTGATCTATCTTATGCAGTCAGCATACTTTCTAGATATATGCAGTAACCTAGAGAAAGTCATTGGAATGCAACAAAAAGGGTGTTAAAGTATGTTCAAGGAACAAAATATTTTGGACTTGAGTTTAAAAGAAACAGAAATTTCAATCGTGTTGGCTATTCAGATGCGGATTTTTCTAGAGATGTTGATGACAAGGCATCTACTTCAGGTTACTTAATGAATATGGGATCAGCTGCAGTGGCATGGAGTTTTAAAAAGCAGGATACAATTGCGAATTCTACAGTAGAAGAAGGATATATTTCATCTTGGGAAGCCTCTTGTGAGATAGTTTGGTTAACAAGGATTTTGCAAGACCTCAAAGTTGATCAGAAAGAAGCAACTTCATTATTTATTGATAATAAAACAGCAATCAAGTTAACCAAAACTCATGTTTTTTATTCAGAGACTAAGCATGTTGATACTAAGTATCATTACATTTGGGCTCTCATCGTCAAACAAATCATCAAGCCAAAGTATTGTCCATTAGAAGATCAAACTGCAGATATTTTTACAAAATCTCTTGGAAGGGTCAAATTTGATAAGTTTAGAAATGAACTTGGTATTTGTTCAAAAGAATTTTTGGATCGAAGGGGGGATTGTTAGGAATTATGATCCAAAATGTTATGTTTATAAGTTTAGTTTAATAAATATAAAAGGGCATCTACACACTCATGTGATTATGTGAGGTGTCCCTTAGTTAGTTTCAGTAACGGTAAATTAGTTGTTACTCTTTGGATATTTAAATCCATCGAGTTTTCCATGTGAGGTAATCTTTCGGGACTTAGTCCTCACATCTCCGTGATGTAATTATTTTCCTTCTTCATTAATAAAGTTATGTGTCTGAGGACACTTTGTCATCATGTTCCCATTTTGAAAACACCATGAAGTAGATCGAACCCCATGGATCCTAGTGACTTATTGAATTAAATAATTAATGAGGGGTTAAGATGAGGTAATTAATTAATTAGGAGTGTGCATTTAAATGTATCCATAGTTTCTACCCACTTGGAATAAATAATTATGGATCATTTAATATTATTGGTGCAATTAATATTTTTATTTGTTATGTTGAATAAATGGAGAAATTTTCCACCAATTCGAATTAGTGGATAAAGTTGGGGGAATTACTTGGAGTAGAAGTCACGTAAGCACTAGAGTCCAAAAATGATGGCAACAATGAGAAACGAGGAATATTTCATGAAAAGCAGCATAAATCTAGAAAGTAGGATAAAACGGAAAAACAATGAAAGTATGAAAAGAAGGAAAGTTCAGAAAAGAAGGAAAGTCATAAAAAGAGGAAAAATAAGGAAAGCCAAACCAAAGCAAAGCAAGGAAAGTATGTCCAGTCATGGGTGACCTATTCTCACAGGTCACCAACCAAGTAAATTGCTCAACAGGTTAAAATTAATTCTATAAAAGAAGTATTTCAACTCTCTTTCACATATTTTTCTAGTTTGGTTGGTTATTTGATTGCTTGATGCTACGTGAGCATTATTTCCTGAGTGATGCACCTGAGAGCCCTAGGAGATGAGCTCCAGACCTTCTCTTCCCCTCTCCTTCAGTCCTCTTTGATTTTATTGCAGGTATGGAGCACTTGATTTCAGCCATTGAAGTAATATCAGAGATATTTTTTAGCCTCCATCACTTTTAGGTCAAGCTCCAGTGAATCCCATGCTACACCTATGCTCTCATCCCTTCCCGGGTCATGTTTTGGGCCTCTTATCTATCATTGTGAGTCCCTTGATGTAATGGTAAGTGATAATTTTAATATATGATATATTACCACTGATAAATAATTTATTTCTCTATTTCAATGTTAAATATTACTTTCCCTTAAGTTTGCATACTCAGTTTTAGATGTAAAATCTTAACTAGTCATCAAAATGAGGGATTTGAGCTTTCTACTGCAATAATAAACGAGTATTTCCCATGAGAATGATATTGGATGGTATGATATGATTTAATAGGATATATAAAATTAAATTATCAGGTCTAATACGTTTTTGTTCCAAAATTCAAGCTTATTTGCACACCCCTGCTAGATCACTAGTTAATTTTGACTAGTCTAACTGTTATTTAATTTCAGAGAGTTATACTTGGTGATTTTTTATTCTTTAAGTTGATTAATATCACTGAAATAAATAAATATACATACATTATACCTTATCATACATTCATTGAAGCTGTACTAGGTTTTGGGATCCTCCATTGCGTAGGATCCCACTAGGCCAAAATTGCCAAAAACCCCCAAGTTCTTCCAAAACTCCATGGAACCTTCTAGATATTATAAAAACTGTCCAAAACAATTTTTTATGTTATTTGTGTTAGAATAATCAACCTATAGTTACCTACCTTAGACATTAATTTAATTATTTTTGTCTATTACCTAGTTTCCTAGATTCCATTCTATGCTAGTTTCATTCTAAAAGTCCTAGAAGTCAACACATGCTAAAACTAAGTCATGGAGCTCTTCAAAAACATCCTGGAAGCCAAATTTATCATGTATTATTTATTCCATATCCTCCAAAGCGCATATCTGCTTTTTCTAAAAAGCCGCCTTGTTTTATTTTGATTTAAGGAAAAAAGAAAAGCTAGACTAGGTGTAGTTGACTTATTTTTTTCCCACATCATCCTCCCTCATTTTCTCCAAATAAAAGAATGTATGAGTTGTATTTCCATCACTCTTGATCTTTCCCACTTGACTTATCAAATTCGTGAGCATCTACATATATTTGGAAACTTCTTTATGCACCGATGGGGGAATTGACTAGATTTACTAAGGCTACTTTTTTACTATTTCGAATGGCATATTTATGCATTTTATTCTCTCATGTAATGATATATTGCAGCATACTATTAATTCACAATTTTGGCTATTGTACACTTATTGAATACAAATTAGTGTTATGCTCCAATTTCAGTGTCCTTTGGTGTGAATTTTGCATGTTTGATTAGCAATTTTGTGAGTGTAATTGTTCTATCTCTTGGGTTCAATTTCCACATGGTATAAAATCCTTTGTAGGATCAATTTCTCTCCTTCCTTATTGCTATTGAAGGTTTGAAATATTGAATGGGAGCGCATTATGCTGACTGGAGGGCATAGTTTCTGAGCTATCGACCAATCTCAGAAGATCATCTTGAATCCATTCAATTTATTTGAGTGGAAAGATGAGATGGAGATATTTTTTAGAGTGAAAGGTATTGACAGGGTGACTATGGCAATGAAGGTAGATTACAATGTAGCTACAGAGAAAATTAAATGGCACAATAGGAGGGATGAGGCCTATGGTCTTTTGTGCCTGAGCATTTCAAGAGACCTCCTCTTCCATCTTTATGGATTGACATCACCAAATGAAGTGTGGGAGAAGCTAGAAGATATTTTTGGAAAAACAAATGAGATGAGAGGACATGAAATTGAGAATGAGCTAATCTCCTTGAGTCCCAGTAGATTCAAATCATTGCAACTCTACTTTTCCAAGTTTAAGGCCCTTGTTTTACAGTTGAAACAGTTTGGGGTCAAAAAGAAGGAAGAGCAACTAGTTTTGGCCATACTCTCTAAGCTTGGTCCTGACTATTTAGTGCTTTTTTTTACTTTCCATGCCACCAAGTTGACAGCTCAAGCCTAGAAGATGCCTAATCTTGAAGATTTCATGGAATCCCTCACACAGGAGCAAGATAAGTTGGTGATGATGGGCACCATCAAACATTCCGAATACTAATATTTGGTTGCTATAGATTCAAGGGTGGATTCAAAAAGCAAGAAAAAAGCTAAAAATACACCTGATCAAAAAAGAGACAAGAACAAGTCTCAAGAGGAGCCCCAAGTTGACAGCTCCTAGTGCTTTTTTTGACTTTCCATGCCACCAAGTTGACAGCTCGAGCCTGGAAGATGCCTAATCTTGAAGATTTCATGGAATCCCTCACACAGGAGCAAGATAAGTTGGTGATGATGGGCACCATCAAACATTCCAAATACTAATATTTGGTTGCTATAGATTCAAGGGTGGATTCAAAAAGCAAGAAAAAAGCTAAAAATCCACCTGATCAAAAAAGAGACAAGAACAAGTCTCAAGAGGAGCCCCAAGGTTCCAAGAAGAACTCCTAGAAGAAGAAGAATAAAGGAGAAATGAGCAAGTGTGCATACTGCAGTAAGGGCTATCATCCTGAGAGCTATTGTATGAGGAAGAAAATTGACATATTGACCCAACTCCTGGAGAAGAATAAAATCTCCCTTCCTGAATGCTCAAAGACGAGGGAAGGAGGATCAATTTTAGAGGACAGAGAGAGAGTACATGCCTTGGTTGCTGTCACATCAAGCTCACCTAGCTTCATCATAGACTTTGGAGATTCTATACATATGGTTTCAACAAAAGAGACATTCTCCTCTCTTTACAATGTCGTAAGGTCCACCAATAGTTTTGGGAGATGACTCTCTCACTAACAGTTTGGGGAAGGGAAGGATTGATGTTGACCATGGTGTTGTCCACTGATTGCACACCAGCAACAGAAATCTTCCGAAAGCTGTCTCCTCACTTGAGAAAATGGGAGAGGTGTGACCTTGGGGGCAAGCATAGAGCTAGGTACTGTCACCTACTCCTAGCTCCTCCGTTTAGGCTAACTCCTAACGAAGCCAAGGGGGGTAGTCCCTAACAAAGAGTTTTCTATGGCTCAATGTTTAAGTTAAGTTTTTGGATGTTTTGGATGTGGATGGGTGTTTTTTAGGAGTTATTGTGATTTAAAATGATTAATATTAAGGGGATGATGAGTAATTAAAGCAATCCACGTTGCTAACAAGAGATCACACATATAAGCAAAGATTCCAGACTTGTAACTTAAGCATTCAAATATAATCAATTGAAATGGACCATAGACAGTTGATCAAGATAGAAAATTAATCTAATATAACAAAGGACCAGTGCCTTATGCAGTCAAATAAGCAAGTGAAATAAAGTCTAGGAATTTAAGCTAGTGAGTATTAGGTTTTGCAAGTGCTCTTGGTAGATTTTAATAGTTTTTTGTTTGTGATCTTCGCTTATGGTGGCTGGATGTCCTAACCGGTAATATCTTCAGTGGCTCCGTTCGAAGACATGACGGACCTGTCCGGGGTCAAAGGTAAGTGTTCAATAACTTAACTACCAGTTCCCAGATTAGGTAGCACGGCACCCACACTTGGAATTTTCCCACATGCCTTGGTATTTATCGAACAACGCCGGTGCGTTGGTTATGGGGAAAAGTTTTAGTTAAGTTCCTCTTGTGGGGTTTAGAGATCCAATGCCATTTCTGGGTATTCCGATCGAAGATAGATCAAAGCATACTCCAACAAAGGGGGAAGGGGGTTAATTAATTAAAGGGATGTGAGTTACGAATTTTATTAAGTTAATTAATTAAAACTCTCCGACAGAGAGCGCTATTGACCTTGTCTTATGACAGTGGTTCAAGAGACTTAGTTAATCTAGATGAAACTAATGTAGGGCTTATGGAAACCTAAGATGATCTCCGATAGAGAGTGCTCTTGACTTGTGTTTCTGCAAGTTCAAGAGTCTTACTTATGAGGATTAATTGATTAAACAAGCACAAGATAAAATTAGTTGATTGGACTCTCCGACAGAGAGTATTCTTGATCCACCTTATGGTGTGATTCAAGAGATTTGCACAGCTGATTTACTTAGAAAGATAAACAATAGAAAGAACTAAGTAATCAACTTAATTAAAAAGTGATGAATTGACAATTAGTATTCTAAGGTTAATAAGCAAATCTAATTTAAGCATGAACAAGTAAACACAACACAATCCTCCCCAAATGGGGGAGGATGAGAGTGGGGACTTAAAAACCCCACTCAAGCACAAGATCTTTATTAAACTTTATTGCAATATGCCTTAACGATTTTAATCCTTGAAAGGACTTTTCCAATGAAAACAAATTAACTCTACAATTATTAAAACTTGTAAAAAGGAGAGTGTTTTTTCTTTACTTGAAACTTTTCTTGAAATTTTTCTCGAACTTTATGAAAAAGGAAAAGAAAAAGCTTGAATGAAAACAAAAGAACAAGACAAAATGAGGTTGAAATAAACGGAAGCGGAGGGGAAGAAAGCAAGAAAACGAAAGGAGGATCAAAACCAAAGAAGGGGAAAAAAGGGTAAGCCAACTATGAAGCTAAAGGAAGACAAAAATTTAAGAAAACGGGACAGCGAAAGAGAAAACAAATGGCTGTCATAAAAAATGAAAAACAGGACAGTGAACAAAAAGGCCACAAACAAGGTTGAAGAGGGCCCAAAAACTACGACAAAAAAGGGGCAAAAAGGAAGGAAAACTAGGGCATGCTAGGGCTGTCCAAAATGGAGAAAAGGGGGATATAAAACAGTAAAAAAAAGGACAGCGAACAGTCAAAAGATGGCTGTCCACAAGAAGGAAAAAGAGAGCTGTCCAAAGCATGAAAAAGGGGGTCAAAACTAGGTAAAACAAGGGCTGTCCAAAGAGAAGAAAGAGGGCTGCAAAGCTGAGTCAAAAGAAGGCAGCGATGAAGGAACAATAAGAAGGGGAAAAACCAAGCAAGGAGGAAAAGACTAGCAAGCAAGAAAACAACAGAAGTCAAGGAGCGAAAGGAGAACTAGAGGAAGGAAGTTCGGTAACCAAGAAAGTGTTTAAATTTATGAAAGACTTTGAGATGGAACTTTGGAGGAAGATCTCCTTGTTTTTTCCTCTTGGAAAAAGCCAAACTCTCTCTAGGTCCTGAAAGTCAATAATGTTAGAAGGTTCTTATGATTATGGAGATGAGTTTGATGCAGCTAAGCTCACACCCTTCTCCAAATGGCGAGATCTGTAAAAACAATCCAACTTGATACCCAGTGAGATCAAACAATAAAATCTAGTATGCTAGGAATATTCAAATCAAGATCAATACTTCATATAACTGAATATTTGTACCCATCTAGATTATGATAAACTTTGCATAATAAACACTTGACAGTAGCAAATGGTAAATCTTATGTTCTAATAATAGACTTCTAAAGCTAGTTGTTTGATTCAACACATAAATAACAAATTGAAAGCATGGAAAGAGATCACCTCATACAACACATCCACCAATGAAGAGACAATCCTGTATACCTCCAAAGTCGAAAAGCTTTATTCAATAATATAATGATTCCAATTTTTACAGAGCTTCTATGCCCAAAAGTCCATGCAAATAGAGCTGAAAGAGCCTCTTTTTAACAAATGAGAGAGTGCTAAAACCCCCAAAACAAAAAACCAACCCTAACTAGGTTAGCCACCCAACAAAGAGCCCAGACCTAAACTGGAGAACCGGGAGTGAGGGGAGGCCTCCACCCATGCAAGGAGCCCCCACTCCAAACCTGTGCACTGAAAACAAGCCAAGGATGAGGCCACATGTGTGAGTCTGGATGTAGGTAAGCTCATCCTTCAGGTTTGGCACGAGCCTGAGCTAGGTTTGGGAAGCCCACTGATGGTGTAAGTTTCAGTCTTTACCTCGATCAAATCACCGGACCAATGAGAGATCTCCATCTCATCTTTAGCTGGAGATGACATGTCTGATAACTGATAATAAATTAATTGCTCTCTTAATGATGACTAAAGCTGAGTTATGATAACTCCAATCATCATAAGTGTTCCATGAGATGTCATTTAGCCTTTTATTTTATTAAATTTGATTTAATTTGGAGAGTTTTAGTTTTCTCCAAAATAATCATTTTTTTTATAATAAAAATCATTTTTTTACTAAATTTTTTTTTTATACTCAAAACTGACTTTTTTGAGTAAACAGGCATTATGTGTCCAATTGCTAATATTAAAGTTGGTTCTGACTGGCTGGCTGATCAATAATGATTTTTGGCTTAAGGTTAGAGCCTTCAATCACTGAATTCTGAGTCCGGATCATGAACGGGTTTTTTCCATTTAATTTATGGAAAAATTAACCCAAAAAACATAGGAAAATTAATTAAAAATTAAAAAATAAATTTTCACTGTTCGAAAAAGATTTTTTCGATTTTTTTTTATGTGTCTAGATGACTTAGGACATGACCATGATCTATTTAAATAATTTCTAGTAGGCTTATAACACTCAGTTGGGCTCTAATAACCCCCCAAGGCCCAGAATTTAACATCGGGCATTCCAGCTTTGGAGGAAGCAGGAGAAAACCTCGTCAATTATACTCGGCTGAAGGCAAAGCATAATTGTCAGGGGAAAAAATCTCCCTGGAATACCCTATTTGAGATTCTACGTCTCAGGAGACCGAACCACTCAAAAATATCGTACTAGCACATTTTATTACAAACCCCGTGGGGCCATGGTAAAAATTATTCAAAATAAAAAAGTGACTAGCCAATATTGGCTAGACAAGCAGACGAATCAACTGATACACTGGAATCAGACTTTGAACAACTCTGTCAACTGACGGCTCCTCAGGTAACCCATAGTATTGTACAAAAAGTTGGATAACATCTGGCTCCAACTGTGGGACGTGTGCTCGATCTAGTCTCTTATGCAAGGAGTGCATACGAGAACCCCAGAATCTCTGGTTTCCACATCCTATAAAAACATCTCAACTTGACAAGAAAAAACCTCAGTAGCACAAGTTTTATGAAAAAAATCCAATGATCCAAAAGTTACTTTATTAAATAAAATGACAAAACTTATCTGAAAATTTTATTTATTTCTAAGTACAAAAAGAAAATGCTAAAGTAAATGCTCACTTTAAGGAGCCTATTTTCCTACTCTAAGCATGATACAGAAAATGTTAGGTGTAATCATAAATCCAGTGTAGCCACCTAAGCATTTTATTAATATAAAAAGGTTTTTCCTTGTCTTTGGTTACCAGCCAAAGTAAGGACACAATTTCCAGAAAATGCAAACTTGCGTGGTGATCCAGAATGGGCGGGCTGGATGGGGAATCATAGGCATGAATAATGTCGTCAAACTTCTTCCCAAATTGGTAGATACTCGTGCAGGCTGTTTCTATCCATGACTGGATAGCACTAATATACAAATCGGGATAATGCGGCAGGTCAACTACTCCATCATGCTGATCATCAAGGCTTATCAAATAATAACTTGTTGTATAAGCCCAAAGGTGCTCCAAAACATAAGGAACATTTATACGTGAAGACCATGGCTGAGAAAAAACTTCAACTAGTTGTATCCCATCTGATTCATCAGTGCACTTCTTTTTCAAATCCTTATTACCGATACTTGGATACAATTCTGACTGATCATATGAAAACTCTGACTGCTCTTCCTTATAACTTTCATAAGTCTCAGAATAACAACTCCCCTTGCTGGACATATCATAGATGAGATTCTCAAAAATATTTTCAAAGGTATCATAGGTTGGATTTTCAATAAAAGTCCAATAGTTATCATCACCATCTATGTCGGATATGAGAGATGCCTCATCACTGGTATCAAGTCCATGTATGTACTTCTCATTTTGCTCAAAACCATCTTCTTCAAAAAGCTGGGTTTCAAAGATATCACAGGGGACCCAACTTTCCAAATATTTTTCATTCGGTGGAGTGCATGGAGGAGTCTCATCACATGAAACATCTAATATTGGATTTTTAATTGAAGTCTCAAAGTTATCATCCATCTCAGATGTAAGGGATTCTTCCTCACTTGTATCACATATAATTCTATATCCCTCCTCATGATCATAGTCATCTTCTTTAGAAAAAAGGTTACAACGTAGTAAACCTTCCAAACTATCATCATTATGCTCATTAGTAGGATTAGTGCTAAAGTTTTTAGTGAGATCATCCAATTGCTGACTATAATCTTCAACTTGACCCCGGGTTTCTATGGTGAAAGAATGGAGTTGTCCAACTGTGTTAATGTATTCAGCCTCTCTTGAATATTGTTTTGTCTCTCTCCAAATTTCTTCGGAAATATCATGCATGTCATCTACACAGTTTATGTACTCAAGCTCACTTGATGATGCTTTAGGAGCACAACCCTCTGGAAAACCATGCTCCTGAACATAGCATGCATAGTAACAAGAAGATTCTTCATGAAGGTCTTCACATGCCCTGCAAAATGGCTTATACTGCTCAACCATGTTAGCAGCCTCTAGCTGATGGGGAGGCCTCTGATCATGGTTGGGAGGTTTTCTTTGCCAAGTTGGCTTGGTAGGAAAGGTTCTAGGAGTGGATAGAGTTTGGGCTCTTTCCATTGTGATCACCCTATTTTGAATTTCTTTTAACTGTGCTAAGCGTTTCTGCTCTGCCTCCTCCATATTTTTCTTCATCTCCATCATTTGTTTTTCATAGGCATCCTTCATAGCTGATAAAGGATCCTTGTCTTTTGGTTCACTGATTTTCAATGGAGTTGAAGACCTTGAATAACCGTGGAGGTTAGATTCACCAGATGACTGCATGTTCAGATCAATCTTGATTTCCATCTCCCGAGCCTGGAGCAAGTTAGCAGGCTCCTTGTCTCTGATCTGGTACTGCATTTTGCCACTAAGTGCCTCAATGTAATAGACCAGGATGGTTGGTTTAGTTGGGGCATACTCAGTAGGGATGGCATTTGACAATTCCATGAACCTAGTATTGAACTCGTCCATTGTTTCTATGTCTTTCTTCTTTATGTTGGTCAAGGACGCAAGTTGATGCCGAGGTTCTTTCTTTTCACCGAACTTGTTGGTGAAAGAAGTTTTGAAAGATGCTAGACTATTAAAGGAATTGTCTGGTAAATTGCTATACCAGTCTCCTGCCTTTCCATCCAGAGATAGAGCAAATAAATTCATATACACGTCATCATGTTGGCTGACCGAATCATTTATATAAGAATTGATACACCTAGAAAAGTTCCTAAGGTGCATGGCGAAGGTAATGGCATCAATTCCTGCATACATCGGGAGCTTCTCGACAGCTTTGTCTAGAAGACGGTGGGGTTGACCTACTATCTGAGAAAAGTCAAGCTGAGTAAAATACTCGCCCATTATGTCAGAAATAGTGGTATTAGTGTTTTCAGGAAATAAAATGTGGATGTCTGAAACAGACTCAGATCCAAGTTCTGCAAGGATCCTGTGAGAAGATAGTCTATTCAATATCCTCCTTAAGAACTTTTCGGGGTCAGGGATGAAATCGACCAAACCTACAAAGTTTCTTCTAGTAGAATACCTTGAGGTGTTAATTGAAAGTGGAGTCTCCAGGTGGACTTAAGTCTAATTTCAGAGAGTGTTTGGACTAAAAATTTACCAAAAAGGATAAAAGGGTAAAAACTAAAAGAAACAAAGGTCGTCTAGGAACAAAAATATTTGTCCCCGGCAACGGCACCAAAAGATGTTGTCCACCGATTGCACACCAGCAGCAGAAATCTTCCGAAAGTTGTCTCCTCATTTGAGAAAATGGGAGAGGTGTGACCTTGGGGAAAAGCACAGAGCTAGGTACTAGTGGTATTAGTGTTTTCAGGAAAAGTCAAGCTGAGTAAAATACTCGCCCATTATGTCAGAAATAGTGGTATTAGTGTTTTCAGGAAATAAAATGTGGATGTCTGAAACAGACTCAGATCCAAGTTCTGCAAGGATCCTGTGAGAAGATAGTCTATTCAATATCCTCCTTAAGAACTTTTCGGGGTCAGGGATGAAATCGACCAAACCTACAAAGTTTCTTCTAGTAGAATACCTTGAGGTGTTAATTGAAAGTGGAGTCTCCAGGTGGACTTAAGTCTAATTTCAGAGAGTGTTTGGACTAAAAATTTACCAAAAAGGATAAAAGGGTAAAAACTAAAAGAAACAAAGGTCGTCTAGGAACAAAAATATTTGTCCCCGGCAACGGCACCAAAAGATGTTGTCCACCGATTGCACACCAGCAGCAGAAATCTTCCGAAAGTTGTCTCCTCATTTGAGAAAATGGGAGAGGTGTGACCTTGGGGAAAAGCACAGAGCTAGGTACTATCACCTACTCCTAGCTCCTCCGTTTAGGCTAACTCCTAACGAAGCCAAGGGGGTAGTCCCTAACAAAGAGTTTTCTATGGCTCAATGTTTAAGTTAAGTTTTTGGATGTTTTGGATGCGGATGGGTGTTGTTTAGGAGTTATTGTGATTTAAAATGATTAATATTAAGGGGATGATGATTAATTGAAGCAATACACGTTGCTAACAAGAGATCACACATATAAGCAAAGATTCCAGACTTATAACTTAAGCATTCAAATATAATCAATTGAAATGGACCATAGATAATTGATCAAGATAGAAAATTAATCCAATATAACAAAGGACCAGTGCCTTATGGAGTCAAATAAGCGTGTGAAATAAAGTCTAGGAATTTAAGCTAGTGATTATTAGGTTTTGCAAGTGCTCTTGGTAGATTTTAATAGTTTTTTGTTTGTGATCTTCGCTTATGGTGGCTGGATGTCCTAACCGGTAATGCCTTCAGTGGCTCCATTCAAAGACATGACGGACCTGTCTAGGGTCAAAGGTAACTGTTCAATAACTTAACTACCAGTGCCCAGATTAGGTAGCCCGGCGCCCACACCTGGAATTTTCCCACATGCCTCGGTATTTATCGAACAACGCCGGTGCATTGGTTATGGGAAAAAGTTTTAGTTAAGTTCCTCTTGTGGGGTTTAGAGATCCAATGCTGTTTCTAGGTATTCCGATAGAAGATCGGTCAGAGCATACTACGGCAAAGGGGGAAGGGGGTTAATTAATTAAAGGGATGTGAGTTGCGAATTTTATTAATTTAATTAATTAAAACTCTCCGACAAAGAGCGCTCTTGACCTTGTCTTATGACAGTGGTTCAAGAGACTTAGCTAATCTAGATGAAACTAATGTAGGGGTTATGCAAACCTAAGATGCTCACCGATAGAGAGTTCTCTTGACTTGTGTTTCTACAAGTTCAAGAGTCTTACTTATGAGGATTAATTGATTAAACAAGCACAAGATAAAATTAGTTGATTGGACTCTCCGACAGAGAGTACTCTTGATCCACCTTATGGTGTGATTCAAGAGATTTGCACAGTTGATTTACTTAGAAAGATAAACAATTGAAAGAACTGAGTAATCAACTTAATTAAAAAGTGATAAATTTATAATTAGTATTCTAAGATTAATAAGCAAAACTAATTTAAGCATGAACAAGTAAACACAACACAATCCTCCCCAAATGGGGGTGGATGAGAGTGGGGACTTAAAAACCCCACTCAAGCACAAGATCTTTATTAAACTTTATTGCAATATGCCTTAAGGATTTTAATCCTTGAAAGGACTTTTCCAATGAAAACAAAGTAACTCTACAATTATTAAAACTTGTAAAAAGGAGAGTGCTTTTTCTTTACTTGAAACTTTTCTTGAAATTTTTCTCGAACTTTATGAAAAAAGAAAAGAAAAACCTTGAATGAAAACAAAAGAACAAGACAAAAGGAGGCTGAAATAAAAGGAAGCGGAGGGGAAGAAAGCAAGAAAACGAAAGGAGGATCAAAACCAAAGAAGGGGAAAAAAGGGGCAGCCAACTATGAAGCTAAAGGAAGACAAAAATTTAAGAAAATGGGACAGCGAAAGAGAAAACAAATGGCTGTCATAAAAAATGAAAAATAGGACAGCGAACAAAAAGGCCACAAACAAGGTTGAAGAGGGCCCAAAAAATAGGACAAAAAAGGGGCAAAAAGGAAGGAAAACTAGGGCATGCTAGGGCTGTCCAAAATGGAGAAAAGGGGGTTGTAAAACAGTAAAAAAAAGGACAGCGAGCAGTCAAAAAAGGGCTGTCCACAAGGAGGGAAAAGAGAGCTGTCCAAAGCATGAAAAAGGGGGTGAAAACTAGGTAAAACAAGGGCTGTCCAAAGAGAAGAAAGAGGGCTGCAAAGCTGAGTGAAAAGAGGGCAGCGATGAAGGAACGATAAGAAGGGGAAAAACCAATCAAGGAGGAAAAGACTAGCAAGCAAGAAAACAACAAAAGTCAAGGAGCAAAGGCAGAACTAGAGGAAGGAAGTTCGGTAACCAAGAAAGTGTTTAAATTTATGAAAGACTTTGAGATGGAACTTTGGAGGAAGATCTCCTTGTTTTTTCCTCTTGGAAAAAGCCAAACTCTCTCTAGGTCCTGAAAGTCAACAATGTTAGAAGGTTCTTATGATGATGGAGATGAGTTTGATGCAGCTAAGCTCGCACCCTTCTCCAAATGGCGAGATTTGTAAAAACAATCCAACTTGATACCCAGTGAGATCAAACAATAAAATCTAGTATGCTAGGAATATGCAAATCAAGATCAATACTTCATATAACTGAATATTTGTACCCATCTAGATTATGATAAACTTTGCATAATAAACCAACTTGACAACAGAAAATGGTAAATCTTATGTTCTAATAATAGACTTCTAAAGCTAGTTGTTTGATTCAACACATAAATAACAAATTGAAAGCATGGAAAGAGATCTTCTCATAAAACACATCCACCAATGAACAGACAATCCTTTAGACCTCCAAAGTAAAAAATCGTTATTCAATAATATAATGATTACAATTTTTGCAGAGCTTCTATGCCCAAAATTCCATGCAAATAGAGCTGAAAAAGCCTCTTTTTAACAAATGAGAGTGCTAAAACCCTAAAACCAAAAAACCAACCCTAACCAGCTTAGCCACCTAACAAAGAGCCCAGACCTAAAATCGAGAACCGGGAGTGAGGGGAGGCCTCCACCCAGGCAAGGCGCCCCCACTCCAAACCTGTGCACTGAAAACAAGCCAAGGATGAGGCCACATGTGTGAGTCTGGATGTAGGTAAGCTCATCCTTTAGGTTTGGCAGGAGCCTGAGCTAGGTTTGGGAAGCCCACTGATGTTGTAAGCTTTAGTCTTTACCTCGATCAAATCACCGGACCAATGAGAGCTCTCCATCTCATCTTTAGTTGGAGATGACATGTCTGATAACTGATAATAAATTAATTGCTCTCTTAATGATGACTGAAGCTGAGTTATGATAACTCCAATCATCATAAGTGTTCCATGAGATGTCATTTATCCTTTTATTTGATTAAATTTGGATTAATTTGAAGAGTTTTAGTTTTCTCCAAAATAATCATTTTTTTTAATAAAAATCATTTTTTTACTAAAAATCATTTTTTACTCAAAACTGACTTTTTTGAGTAAAAAGGCATTATGTGTCCGATTGCTGATCTGAAATTTGGTTATGAATGTCTGGCTGATAAAGAATGATTTTTGGCTTAAGGTTAGAGCCTTCAATCACTGAATTCTGAGTCCGGATCATGAACGGGTTTTTTCCATTTAATTTATGGAAAAATTAACCCAAAAAACTTAGGAAAATTAATTAAAAATTAAAAAATATTTTTTCACTGTTCGAAAAAGATTTTTTCGAATTTTTTTATGTGTCCAGATGACTTAGGACATGACCATGATCTATGTAAATAATTTCTAGTAGGCTTATAACACTCAGTTGGGCACTAATAACCCCCCAAGGCCCAGAATTCAACATCGGGCATTCTAGCTTTGGAGGAAGTGGGAGAAAACCTCGTCAATTATACTCGGCTGAAGGCAAAGCATAATTGTCAGGGGAAAAAAACTCCCTGGAATACCCTATTTGAGATTCTACGTCTCAGGAGACCGAACCAGTCAAAAATATCATATTAGCACATTTTATTACAAACCCCACGGGGCCATGGTCAAAATTATTCAAAATAAAAAAGTGACTAGCCAATATTGGCTAGACAAGCAGATGGATCAACTAATACACTGGAATCAGACTTTGAACAAGTTTGTCAACTGACGGCTCCTTAGGTAACCCAACTATGGTACAAAAAATTGGATAACACATGGTAAGTTCAATAATGTGTTGTATGTTTCAGGTCTTGCCTCTAATCTCTTGTCAGTGTATCAGATGACTCATACTAGGTCTCCAAAGAAGGTCATCTTATCCCCTAATGATATTGAAATAACTGATATTTCGAATGGTGAGGTCATAACAAAAGGTTTTGTAGATCACACTTCGAAGGTATACAAGTTTTCCCATTTTCTACCCTACTCAAACCCCTCTACTCTTCCGATTCATGCTAATGAAGCAAGCAAGATTTGGCATGAAATATTTTTCCATCTTAACTACAAGCATCTTTCTGATTTGAGTGAAAATTATATGGTCATAGGGTTTTCCAAAGATCAATTTTTCTAATGGAGTTTGTCAAGGTTGTATCCTAGGAAAACACCCAGAGCACAAGTATGAGAAAGCTAGTCATGAGAGAACCTCTGCACCTCTTGAGCTGATCCACAGTGACATTGCTGGTCCATTCCCTCATATGTCCATGAGTCAAGACAAATATGCACTGACCTTCATAGATGAATTTTATAGGTATTGTTGGGTTCACTTCCTAAAGCATAACTCTGAAGTTTTTGACCTCTTCAAAGTCTTTAGAGCCTTGGTTGAAAACCAGTCTAGGAGTAAACTCAAGATCCTCAGATTTGACAATGGTGGTGACTATGTCAATTCTGAGCTCATTCAATATTGTAAATATGGACGTATTAAAATGCAGAATTCAATCCCTTACACACCACAGCAAAATGGTGTTGTTGAGAGAAAGAACAGATCACTGAAGGAAATGGCAACCTGCATGATGGAGGCTAAGACTTTTCCACCAAAGTTTTGGGTCAAGGCTATAAATTTGCATCCTACATCTAGAATAGGGTTCCTCATAAGAAGATTGATGGTGTGACTCCTTTCGAATCTTGGAGTGGGCACAAGCCAGATGTGACCCATTTCAGGATTTTTGGCTCAAAGGATTCGGTTAGAATTCCAACTGAAAAGAGGAATGCTTTGCAAACCCAAAGACAAGAGTGCCTATTTGTTTGGTATTATTAATATTCAAAAGGGTACAACCTGATAAACTTGAGCACTAACAAAGCTTTCATTGAAAGAAGTGTTCAGTTCCAAGAAAAGTCTTTAGTAGCAGTTGAAGTTGGAGAGTCTTCTTCACCACCAGATCCATTGATTGTAAATGAAGAGACTAATGAGTTTGCTGATTCTGATATTTCTGATAATGATGATTTGATTTCATATCCTAAAATTCCTACAAGACCAAAATAGAAAGAAAATACCATTCATGTAGCTAGGGAACTAGTTGGAAATCCTAGTGACACTAGGAGGACTAGATCTCAATTTGAAAGTGCCCTTTGTAGGAAAGATCCTCTATTTGCTGAGAATTTATATATGATGGTTGAATCAGATCCAAATACATATGAATATGCAGCACATGATCCAATATGAAAAACATCCATGAAAGAAGAATTCATCTCGCTCCAGAAGAATAACACCTGGGAACTGGTTGATCTTCCCCCAAGGAGGAAGCTAGTTCAATGTAAGTGGGGTTTCAAGACTATGTTTGCTGCTAATGGTTCACCTTTGAAATATAAGGAAATATTTGTAGACAATGGCTACTCACAATTACATGGTATTGACTACAATGAAACCTTTTCACCAGTGGCAAAGATGGACTCCATAAGGCTAGCTCTAGCCATTGCAGCTTCAAAGTAGTGGGAGGTACATCACATGGATGTGAAGTGTGCTTTCCTAAATGGAGATCTCACTGAGGATATTTAGATGCAGAAACTTGTAGGGTATGTTTCTAATCCATATTTACTATGTAGGTTAAATAAATCATTGTATGGGCTTAAGCAAGCCCCCAAGGCTTGGTATGCCAAGATTGATAGCTTTTTTCCACCACAGAGTTTTGTTCGATTCAAGTCTTATCCTAATGTCTATTTGAAGCTGATTCATGGTTCTTTGATGATTATTGTCTTGTATGTGTATGACCTTCTGATTACAGGAAGTTCAAAGAAATATATTGCCTCCTTGAAGGATGCAATGAACCATGCATTTTCTATGACAGATTTGGGATTGTTGATCCAATTCTTGGGTCTCAAAATTTCTCAATCCCAACATGGAATAAAAGTAAATAAGTCCAAGTATGCTTTGTATTTTCTGAACAAGTTCAACATGAAATATTGCAAGCCAAGCAAGACTCCCTTCCTTTCAGGAGTTAAGCTTGAAGAAGCAGGTTCTTCTCCTATGGTAAAGAATACACTATATAGGCAGTTGATTGGGTGTTTGCTTTATCTTACACACACTTGACCTGATCTATCTTATGTAGTTAGTGTGGCTTCGAGATACATGGATCAGACTCATGAGATACACTGGAGAGAAGCCAAAAGGATCCTAAACTTTGTTCAAGGAACAAGAACTCATGGGATCTTCTACAAAGGAAAATCTTATCTTTATTTGATTGGGTTTACTGACAATTATTGGGCAGGTGACAACATAGATCAAAATTCTACATCAGGATATGTTTTCATGCTTGCAGAAGGACCAATCATCTCATCAAGCAAGAAGTAGAGTTCCATAGCACTCTCATCTACAGAAACAGAGTATAGAGGAGTTGTAAATGCAACAACTCAATGTTTGTGGTTGCAGGGGATACTTGGAGAATATGGCTTCGAATCAGAGTTTTCAACTATTATCTACTATGATAATCAGAGCATGATTCAAATTTGCAATGGTCCAGTTCATAGATAGCGAACCAAGCACATTGAGATCCATATGCACTACATCAGACAGCTTGTGCATGATGGCACCATTGATCTATTCTTCTGTGCATCTTTAGAACAAGTAGCAAACATCTTCACCAAAGTTTTTTGTGGGAACTCAAATCACTACTAGGGATTGTTTATCATGCTGTGAAGCATGATTGATCACAATATTTCCATTTTTTTTTCTTGTCCATGTTTAAGGGAGGATTTTCCCAGTGTGTTTTTGCCTCTTTCCTTGGTTGTATGGACAAGCAGTATGTAAAGGGTGACTAATCCTTGTTTCTAGGCCCTATAGTTTTTTGATATTTACTCATAAAGTCAGGATTAAGGGGGGGTTTTAGAATAATCAACCCATATTTACCTACCTTATACATTAATTTAATTATTTTTGTCTTATTACCTAGTTTCCTAGATTCCATTCTATACTAGTTTCCTTCTACAAGTCCTAGAAGTCAACACATGCTAAAACTGAGTCATGGAGCACTTCGAAAACATCTCGAAAACCCAATTTAGCATGTCTGCTTTATTCCATATCCTCCAAAGCGCATATCTTCTTTTTCTGAAAAGTTTCCTTGTTTTATTTTGATTTAAGGCAAAAGGAAAAGCCAGACTAGGTGTAGTTGACTTTTTTTTTTCCCACATCATCCTCCCTCCTTTCGTCAAATAAAAGAATGTATGAGTTGTATTTCTATCCCTCTTTATCTTTCCCACTTGACTTAGCAAATTCATGAGCATCCTCATATATTTGGAAACTGCTTTATGCACCTATGGGGGATTTGACTAGATTTAGTAAGCCTACTTTTTCACTATTTCAAATGGCATATTTATGCATTCAATTCTCTCATGCAATTATATATTGCAGCAGCCTATTACTTCACAAGGTTTGATATTGTACACTTATTGAATACAGATTAGTGTTATGCTCCAATTTCAGTCTCCTTTGGTGTGAATTTTGCATGTTTGATTAGCAATTTTGTGAGTATAATTGTTTTATCTCTTGGGTTAAATTTCCACAACATGAAGGCTTGAAAAACCCTCTTAAATTTTCAAAAATCCCCGAGTTCAAAAATACTGAACTACTCTTCCTAATTTCATGGTTTCGCTGCCAAGAAGCGTGGAAGTAGGTATCTGCATAGAGGATTTTGAAACCTAAATGGAACCAGATATAAATTTGTTAGGGAAGAGGAAACTCTCTGTCCAAAATATCTTTGGTTTCTTCCCATTTTCCACTCCTTTTGTTTGCAATTTATCCCAGTAAAATACCTTAATTTCCTAGTAAGCAATTTACTGAATGTTTGCAAGTGTAACAGTAGAAATTTAATTTAAAATTGAAAAAAGTTATTATTATGATCTGTACATCAAATCAAGGATATTAAAATATAATCATGTCTAATTCACATACAAAGGACATGAAATAACACCTCAAATGAACTGAACAAATGGAATGCATAAAATTAACAATGATGTTGTTGTTCGGTTTATACTTGTGATTGTGTTCGAAGGAAAGGTAGTGGTTTCTACCTTTTCTTCAAGAATGAGAACAAATGTGCCACCGTATAATCAATTACATCCTTATCCTTTTTCAATAAGGAAAGCAATTGGATTTTATCTTTCCTTTAAGAATAAGAACAAGTGTTAAAATATTGTTTTCCTCATTAAAAAATTTTCTTGTTTGAAGGAAAGATTGGGGCTATTAGATCTCATTTTGGAATAATCAGAAGGATATAGTTAATGCTCCAAGGGTTCCCATCATTTTCTTTGGAAAAATATAAGAACATACATAATTATGAAATAAGATATCTATTCAAATATTATGTTTTTGTGGGTTCGATACTTATTTTTGTCATAGATGGAAAGCGAGTAGACACTAGTTTTCCTTTTGGGATAGGAAGAAGCATGAGACCATTTCACAATTTGTGTTGTGTGTTGTTATTTCACCCTAACTAATTTCAATGTTCTAGAGTTGATGTCAGCAATGACCTTGTGCTTGTTCTAAAAGGAAATCTAACAGTCACAACCGTTTTGTGTGCCATTTTATTGTCTTGGAATAAATCTAAGATTATCCACAATAATGAAATAAGGAGTGTATTTAAATATGATGGTATTATTGTATCTACATTTGTTCCTATGTTCGAAGGTGTTTGACTAACATAGGATATTTCCAAAAGATAAAACACTCCAAGAAATCACTCACACAAACATATCATAGATCAACAAGCAATTGTTTACATGGTTAAAATCCTTAGAGAAGCTTATGTGAATGTGTCACGGTCCATCATAAAGAAAATGAACTTCCATGCCAAAAATCAATATCCATTAATATTGTTGTGAATATGAACCATCATATCACTCTTATTTCTAGAACATATCGTGACCATCAGATTACAAAAGTAAAAATTCATACTAACACTTACTAAAGAAACACACTTTACCTAAAGAGACATTGTACCGCGTTGATATTACCTGACTTTTGAGTTTCTATATGTCCTAACATCCCCCCTCAAGAGAAACTTGGGAAAGGGTTGACAAAGGAGAACAGAGGAGACATTAAATGTTGGAATATGTAATGATGACTAGTGTGTTGTTTTTGGTTGTGTACTGATATTTTCTATCGAATATGAAATCAAACACTTAATAAATCTATATACTATAAAAATGGATTTATCATGCATGCATCATGAAGTAAATTCTCTTATTAACTTTATTTATATTAGGGAGCTGGAATAATATTGATCTTACATGTATTATGAGATGTTATCTGTCCATTCCTCTAGCTATAAAATAGAGGTGAAGGAGATCCAATGGTATACATGAAGGTATATACATTATTGTGTGTCATTATGATGCGAAGTGAAGACGTAGTGTTGTGTGATGATTATGTGAGGATGCCTTGTATTTTGAGAGTGAAAGTTTCTTGAATAATAAGAAGATCAATCATTCCCATGGATGCTTCCTCATTTGGGGTTTAACTATGTAAATCTAGTGTAGTATTGTCTCTTCCCTTTCCTTTATTGCACTTATCATAGTATTACTGATGTTTGTTGAGAAGAGAGTAGACTAGTTGATTCTGATTATTTTTCTGGTAATATTATTGTTGTACATTAATGAATATGAAGAAATAGTCTAACATGGTATCAGAGTTGGTTACTAAACTCCATTTCCTTATGTATTTTTTATTTTATTTTATTTTCATGCATCAAATCTATTCAATATTTTATTTTGGGTCCTCTTTCTCTTGGGGATTTGTAATTATATATGGAAATTCATTTAGAGTTTATAATGGATATGTGTATTTCTCAGATTTATGTGCATTTTTTGAAAAACTTTTATGTCACCAATGTCTCTAGAATAATGTTTTTAGTTAAAATTCACAATTCGTTGGTCAAATTTGGCTTCTCTTTGCTTAATATTGAATTATTTTTTCCTTCCCTACCTTAAAACATTTAATTTTTTATAACCTATTATTTTTTGAGCAATTTTGAGGTTTGATAATTTGTCAACCGTTTTTTTACTAGGCTTGATTTTTCTTCTTAACCTAATTTTTTTTTATTTGTGAGGACTTTGTACGTGGATTTTTTTTGTTAAGTGTGATTTTTGTTTATATATATTCTTGGCCACTTCTCTCATCTCTTTGTGGCATGTATGAACCTTTAAGAGTCATATGAACGTGTTTTACCATCTTATCAACATATTTTTGGCGTTTTCCTTTGCAACATGATTTACTCTTATTGGGATGCAATTTTTTGAATAAAATCATATATCTAAGAGAAATTTCTCCCTTTTTCTCAAGAAAATTGCATCCCAATAATAGGAAATTGACTTGTAAGGGAAAAATTGTGTGAAAAAAGAATGGAAAAAAGAGAGTTAACCATAGTTGTACATATCTATATAGGTTCATACATGGCATGCACAGGTGAGAGAGGCAACCCAAAATATAGACAATAAAAAAATAACACCCTAGAAAACAAAAAAAATCTCGATAAAAGGACTCACAAATCAAAGGATATTAGGATTAGAAGAAAGTTCATTCCTAGTAAAAAAATTGGGATTGGTAAATTACATAACCTAACATTTCCCCCAAAAATGTAAGTTATACAAAAATTAAATGCACCAGGTTAGGCCAATAATTTTTTTTTTTACTATTGAGCAAACAAAAGCCAAATTTAATGGACCAATAGCCTATTTTAGTTAAAAACATTGTTATAGAGACAATGGTGAGGTTATATTTTCCAAAAATGCACATAAATGTGAGAAATTCACATATCCAGTATAAAACTTAATTGAATACTCAGATATGATTGTGTATCCACAAGATAAAGAAAACCCAATAAAAATTACTAAACAAATTTTATGATTGAACATAAATTTTAACAAAAACTTATTGAAGGAGGTAGATCTTAGTAACCATGTCTAATACCATGTTAGACTATTACTAGATATGCATTGACATACATCAATAAGTTTAATAAACTAATAATAAGAATTAACTACTCTAGTATCCTATCAACACAAGCATCAATAATCAATCATTATTGATTTTTCTTAATGGTTTTATGTTTAGTAACTTTTTAATAGTTTTATATCACATAAACATAAAAGGAATGCATATAATGATCACTTAAAGAAACACATCCATAGTAGACACAACGTTTACCCTAGGAAAACCCTGTCATAAGAAAAAACCATCAACCTATTTAGATAAGATTCCTTAACAAGATACAATTCCAAATCTAGTTCCCAACACTAGTTACCGAAACAAGAATAATGATATACAAGACAGATACAAAATGGCCTATGAGTAGGATCTCCCAAAGAGAGATAGAGAGAGAGAGATAGTAAGATATCCCCAAAGATTATGCTTCTTGTGTTCCTTACTTGTCCTCCTAGAGAAGTGTGCACCACTTGAGAGAGATAGATGTTCTTTCTTGATGATAAAATGAAGTCTAGAAGCACTTTAATTTTATTTTTCTTTTCACTAAAAATTTCCATTGTTAGGTCATATTGAATTTTGTTTATTCCTGAGTATATTTTATATTTATCTTTCAAGTTGGCTTGTCATTTTTCCTTCTAGGGTCAATTTACCCTTTTCATTGGGTTAGTTGTGCTCTTCATTTATTTCCACTTTCATTGTGAATTCTTAAGAATACATTCTGATGCTACATAAACATCACCACTCGCTCTTAGTGAGGAATGTATTCTTCTTACTTGGTATTGAACACTTCATATCCTATGGAATTTAGTCTTCAATGTTCTTTGGGACTGTTATTATTATTCCTTGTATTCATTTATTTGGGTTGAATTATTCTTGTTGAAATTTGGAATCTTCTATGGTCTATAGAAGTTCTTTATGAAATTTCCATCTTTCGTGATGTTCTCCAGGGCCTAACCACTTCCAACTGTCTTCCATATTATTTTTAACCTCATTGTACCCGACTAGCCATGTGTATGGCTATTTGACCTCTCCAAGAGGTTTAATTGTTCCCCAACACTCATGACTATGACTCACTCGAGAATTTTATAGTCATTGGTAGTTTTGCAGACCTTGACTATTGTCTAATATTATTTTTAGGTCTTGATTATGTCTTTTCTCATGTGGGTGCACTTCACAAGAGATAACACAGCCCCTGGTTTTTTGAGTCATGTACCATTACTTACCAATATCTAAGTCATGTATTACTGTATGATTTATCTAAGCCATGTACCAATGCATGGCTTATCTTAGCCATGTACCACTACATGGCTTATATGATCCATGTACCAACGCATGGATTATCTGATCCATGTAGAACTACATGGCTTACCTAAGCCATGTACCATTGCATGGATTATTGGCGTCGAATCCATGTACTACTACATGACTTACCCATGGTGAAAATTCATGAGTATTTTACCACATGACTAACTAGTGCTGGGGGAATGACTACCCATTTCTTCCCATGGAAAAAAATCAACTCTCCCTCTAAACAAGGGGATTCATTTTTTACTTTTCCATGGTTGTATCTAAAGTACAAAAACTTTACTACCCATTTCTTTCCATGGAAAAAAATCAACTCTCCCTCTAAACAAGGGGATTCATTTTTTACTTTGCCATGGTTGTATCTAAAGTACAAAAACTTTACTTTAGATAGAATCTTAGTAATTGTATCGAGAATATTCTCATCCATGGATATCTACTCGAGTTGCATTGCTCCTTTTTGCACTATGTCTCAGATATAACTGATTCATAACCTTTTGAAGCCGTACTACTTTTTATCTCGCAATATTGGTTGCAATATTCTCTTCCATTGTTGTATTGAGAGGCATCGATGACTACCTTCCTAGTAAAATAGGATATCATAGCTGATCCCAAGCTAGAGAAACATCAATGATGTTCTCTTTCTCGTCTTGTGCCCTTTTCACCCTAGCCAAATTCCATATATATTTACAATTTAATTTCTTTGACTTATTCATATATGAGTCCATATACAATCATACCATGTTTGTGACTCAACACATGCTTTGTTGTTATATATGTACATGTATAAACTCTACTATCTACTAATTGTAAATCATATATTCAGTTTGGTGTTGACTAGAAACATCAATAATATGATCATTTTTATGTACATTGTGGGATCCACCATAATTAAGGAATATTCACTCAAGAGTTTCAGATTTTTCCCCATTAGTGTGGCCATGGATTTACAATCCACCATCCTGAATCTCTTTGGGATCTCTACAATGTATTTTCCTTTAATGAGGAAAATATCATTAGGCTTCTGCCACACCTTTAATCCCAAGAATCATGAAAATATTGTCGAATTCTATGATCTTCTCCATCTTTAAGTACTTCACATGTATCCTATGTGACAGTTACTCCCTCTAAAATGGATCTTTCCTCTCCCTATGCATATGGATGTCTTGAACTAGAGTGACTTGCAACCTTCTCTATTGTTGATCTTATGTGTATCCATCTATGTCATCTCCAATGAAATGGGTCTACAGATACAATCTTATTGCTCTTAGGATCACTAGATACTGAGATCCTTCATTTTTAACTCTATGAGGAGATCCCTCTTACACCCATCTTGATATTCTCATCCCTTGTAAGAAAAATGCCATCCACATATAGAAACAGTCTTGAACCTTGTAGCAACGATTGAGATCTACATCACTCTTGGTGAATACCAAGATCATCAAGTAACTATCTATCCTAACATACCATGCACGGTGTTCCTATTAATTTTGTCACAACAATCTTGGTACAAAGTATAAACTCATAAGTGATTCAATTAATAAATTACACATGAAATGATGCAACGATACTGTAATAGGAGGTTGCAGTTTTGTATAATCAATAATGGAGTGAATAATACAATACAGTCTCATACAGAATGCATGAATTCCAAGCTAATTTGAATACTCAAGGAGGTCATTCGAATTACATGGATGAGTGTAGCTTAACTAAATGTCAGACACACTCGGCAAGCTTAGTTAACCACTAAACTGATCAATAACTAACTATCAAACCAAGTCCTAACTGAATTGAAGTGCAATAGATGACTGAGTCTAACTGAATGTGACTCAACACATGTCGCTGCATGTCCAAATCAAGGTGGTAGCGCATCCCTAACTCCAAGTAGCTCCGATGGAGTTAACTAAGGTGCCACTATTATCAAAAGTGGTTGGAGGTGCCCTAGTTGAATCCGGTTCATAAGTATTAGCAAAAAATAGACAAATAATAGATGGGGGAGCCTTTACAACTCAACTTAACTAATTGTTAGGTGAAACAACAATCAATTATCAATTAGGTGCACTTACGACAATTAGATCACCCCAGAATTGCTCCCTGTTTGAAGGAGGAATACCACTTAGCCTCCTCGAATGAAGGAGAACTCTTAGTTGGAATCCTTGACTAAAGGAGGGCATAGGTGTGCTCATGATGATGTCATAGTGTGCTCATCTGATTCCAAGTAAGTAAATTAAACTTAGGATAGTGGGTAAATAGGCCAAAATTGACAAAATAAGTGTGCATGTTGGGTAAACGAATCCAACACCCCCCTTAAGCTATACTCGGGAGGAGTAAAATAAAATGCATGAAATGATAGGGTCTCGAAAACAATGGCCATAGGCCACCCTATATAAAATATGTAACTTTATCAACGCTCAAAATAAATCTAAGTGAGGAAAGAGGGAAAACCCAGTGGGAACAAAACCCCCCCCTCAAGATGAACACTGGAGAAAAACATCTGATCACCCTGATGAAATCACCCCCAATAGTGAACAGAGGTAAGTGAAATTTTTATTTGAAAATATCTTGGTGAAGATATCTGCAATCTGCTCATCTGTAGGGCAGTATTGCAGAACTATGGTCTTGCCATGCACCAACTCCCTGATGTAGTGCATGTGAATCTCTATGTACTTGGTCCTATGCCTGGTAACTAGATCTATGGAGATCTTAATAGTACTTTTATTGTCACAAAATATGACTTTGGAAGAAGTACCACCAATCTCAAACTCTGAAAGAATTCCTTGTAACCAAACATCTTGGATGCAAGCATTCACTACTCCCCTGTACTCGACCTCTGTTGAAGAAAATGCAATGGTAGCCTACTTTTTTCTAGACCAGCAAACGGGGCCACCAACAAATATAAATACAAACCTAGAAGTGGACTTCCAATTAGTAGAATCTCTTACCCAATCTGAATCTGTATATCCAACTAACTCTAGCTCCGAATCTGTAGCATAGTGGATGTCGTAGGATCTTGTGCCCTGAATATACTGAAGGATCCTCTTTCCTGCCTTCTAGCGCAGGTAATTAGGCTGCTGCATGTATATTGATATAGCATTCACAGCATAACATATATCAGACAATGAATGAGTCAAGTAAATCAAGCTACCAATGAGCTGGCGGTAGATAGTGCAATCCATGGGTGGAGTGTTTTTCCCTCTTCAAGGCTGACTCCTGAGAGGAAAGCGAATGAAGCAGCCTTAAATTAAGTTATGTTAAAATTAACTAACAGCTATCAAATGTGTTTATACTGACTTACCATTATCTCATCAAAATATTGTGCAATTTTGAGCCCCAAAAATTGTTTCAGCAATCCCAAATCGCTTATCTCAAATGCATCATAGAAGGAAGTTTTTATGAATGAAATGGAAGCGATTGTTCTACCAGTAATCAAGAGATCATCAACAAATAAAACAATGATAAGTAAATTTCCATCATACTGGTGTAGATAAATTTTTTTATCAGACTGACACCTTTGGAAGTTTTGTGAAAGCAGAAAGGCATCCATCTTGGCATACCATAATCTTGGGGTCTTTTTCAACCCATATAAAGACTTCTGCAATTTTCAAACCAAATTAGGATCTAAAATGTATCCCTTGGGATGCTTCATGTATATCTCCTCATGAATATATCCATGTATAAATGCACTCTTAATATCCATATGATGCACCTCCCAGTGCTTAGATGTAGAAATTGCCAAAACAAGGCAGATGGAGTCCATCTTCGCCACTAGTGCAAAGGTTTCATGGTAGTCCACTCCTTGGACCTGGGAGAATCCTTTTGCAACCAGAATTTCCTTATAATTTCATTTTTTTCCATCAGAGGCAACCTTTTTCTGAAATACCCACTTGCATTGAACTCATTTCCTTCCAGGTGGAAAGGAAACTAGATCCCAAGTAGCATTTTTTCTGAAGAGAATTAAACTCTTCATCCATGGAAGCTTTCCATCTCAGATATTTTAGAGCATGGTAGTATTACTTTGGATCTGAACATATCATTAACTAACAGGTCTTGGACAGTAAATCATCGTGGAAAGAGAGTGCAATACCTTCTCTTTGAAATTCAGACTGGGTTCTTCTTGGATCAACAGGATTTCCAATGTTTTCCTCGGCAGAAGAAAGTGCCTTCTTGTCCCAATTTGGGAGATCTGTTTGCACTTCAGAATCTGATTATGAATCTAATATTTATTTCTCACTGATATCATATATAATTTCTGCAAATTCAGAGTCATCAATCCCATTTTTGTCACCCAAATTGTCAGCAGAACATGTAGGAAAATCAACAGAATTTTCTTCAACTAGCTCTACCTCTTGGAGAGGCCCATGAAAATTAACACTTGTTTCGATGAAAATTTTCTTTTTTCTGATATTCAGCAGCTTGAATCACTTGGATCCTTCTGGATATCCAATAAACAGGAATTCAACACTTTGCATATGCAAATATTTCCTTTTTTTCAGATGGAATTCGGTCCCATGCAGTGGACCCAAACACCCTGAAATTTGACACATCCGGCTTGTGTCCAAAATAGGCTTCAAAGGGTGTCTTACTCTTTGCGGAGGAGTGAGGTACTATGTTTTGAATGTTTTATGCAACATTCATGGCCTCATCACACAAATTTGCATCCAATTCCTTTGCTTCTAGCATACATGTGGTCATCTCATTTAGAGAGCGTTTTTTCCTTTCCACTACACCATTTTGTTGTGGGGTGTAGGGAATAGAATGTTGGATCTTGATCCCACTATAGAAACATATCTTTAGAAATTCAGTACTGGTATATTCCCTGCCATTACCAAATATCATGGATTTGATCTTTTTCCTAGAAGAATTCTCAACCAGTGCTTTCAATTCTACGATTTTTTCTAAAACTTCTGACTTTTTCTTAATGAAAAACACCCAAGAGAATCTAGAAAAATCATCTATCAAGGTGAGAACATACCGAGATCCATTCATGGATGTGATGGGAATTGGTCTGCTGATATCAGAATGCAGCATCCCCAAGATACTTGATGCACGACAAGCCTTCCCTTGATCAAACTTATGCTCGGGGTGTTTTTCCACAACACAACCCTTGCAAATTCCTTTGGTAGTTCTGATTGTCGGAAGGCCTTCAACCATGGAATTTTTCTATAATTTATGCAATTACTTAAAATTTAAATGACCAAATATCTCATGCTAGAGTCTACTGACCTCATTTCCATGAGTTAGAAGAGCGGTGGGATTCGCATCCTCTAGAAAATGGGAAAACTCATAGGCTTTTGCACATGATGGTTTGTAAATCCTTTTGCAACAAGTTTCCCAGATGAAATATCATTGATTTTCAAATCACCGGGGCTGAAGGTTACTCTCTTGGGAACTCTAGTATGATTCATTTGATAAACACTCAGGAGGTGGGAGGCAAGAGAGGGTACAAACAGAACATTGAAAAAAGAGCCATGTTCAAGATTTACTGTACCTTGTCCTTTCGATATGATGGTGGAATCATCTCCCATGTGGATGGGGATGCTCTTGTCAGAGTCCAGGGAGGAAAAATAATCTCTTCTTGCCATCATGTGATTCAAAGATCCAGATTCTATGAACAAAGCTGTGGGCTTCGAGGCGCTTTCCATGAGAGCATGAGCTCTTTCTTGTTGTGGATCTCGATCTTGATTATCTCTCCTTCAAAGATTCTCAAGGAGATTGATTTTGTTTCTCTCGATAAGAGAAGTCATCTCATCGATTTTCTTCTTCATGCAGGCATGCTCAGGGTGGAATCCCTTCCTGTAGTAAGAACACTTGACTTTCTCCTTGCCTTGATGTCCTTTTTTCTTGTGTTTCTTAGAGCCGGAAGGCTCCTCTTGTTGGTTCTTTTCTTTAGAATTTGGAGCCTCTACTTTGGCCTTTGGATTCTACTGCTTCCCTTTTCCTTTCGAATCTTTTGGCGTTGAAGCAAAAAAAACTTGATCTTTTGAGGATCGAATGATCCCCATTTGAACAAGCTTATCATGTCTATTTGTAAGAGTCTTGATGAAGGCATCAAGAGAAGGAATTTTCTAGTTTGGGGTTGTTAGCTTCCCCATGTGGAATGATGAAACAAAGACAGAATAGTATGTACCCAATTTGGAGTGGATATCTAAGATGATCTGGTCACCTTCCTTCTCCACCTTGCATTGCTTTAGCTGGATCACTAGAAGTTTGAATTTTGTGAAAAATTAATTCATGCATTTGAAACAGCTTGGATTCAGGGAGATTAACTCATTCTCAAGCTGATAGATCCGAAGATCATCCCATTTATCAAACAAGGTAGAAAGATGGTCCCAAATCTCCTTCCGAGTATTCAATCCTGATATATGGAAAATAATATCCTTGGAGATAGACAAACATAGGAATCCATAGGCCTCATCCAGTTTATTATAGTATTTTATCTTCTTTGTAGCAGCACTAGTCTCTACTTCTGTGTTCATGATGACTCGATAGAGCCCTCTTGAACGGAGCTGAATCTCCATATCTTCCTTCCATTGATGGTAGTTGAAAGAGGTGAGGAGATCCAGAGAATGAGTCATTGAGCTAGTGTAGCGAATGGAAAAAACCTGTAAAAACATGCAATCAACACAATAAAGTCACCGTAAGGTATAGCAACCTACACATTTCAAGTTTTCATCACACCCAACATAATTTATTAAGAAATATTGGTCAATAATTCCTTAACTTGGGGTATTAAGTGGTAAACCTTATGTTTCTAGTGCAAAGATAGAATTTGAGCTTTTGCTCAATTTTGCATGCAAGATCTGTTAAAAACCATGTTTTTGAAGAAAATAGATTCGTCCTGCCCATGTCCCGCCGTGGATATAATACCATATTAATTCTATCACAACATTCTTGGGACAAAGTATAAACTCACAAGTGATTCAATTGATAAATTACACATGAAATGATGCAACAGTACTGCAATAGGAGGTTGCAGTTTCGTATAATCAATAATGGAGTGAATAATACAATATAGTACCATGCACAATGCACGAATTCCATGCTAATTCGAATACTCAAGGAGGTCATTCAAATTACATGGATGAGTGTAGCTTAACTAAATGTAAAACACACTCTACACACTTAGTTAACCACTAAACTAATCGATAACTGACTGCCACACTAGGTCCTAACTAAATTGGAGTGCAATAGATGACTGATTCTAATTGAATGTGACTCAACACATGTCATTGCATGTCCAAATCAAGGTGGTAGCGCATCCCTAACTCCAAGTAGCTCTGATGGAGTTAACTAAGGTGCCACTGTTATCAAAAGTGGTTGGAGGTGCCCTAGTTGAATCCAGTTCATAAATATTAGCAAAAAATAGACAAATAATATATGGAGGTTCTTTTACAACTCAGCTTAACTGATTGTTAGGTTAAACAACAATCAATTAGCAATTAGATGCACTTATGACACTCAGATCACCCTATAATTGCTCCCTGTTTTAAGGAGGAAGCCCAGTTAGCCTCCCTGAAAGAAGGGGAAGGATTAGTTGGCCTCCTTGATAGAAGGAAGGTGTGGGTGTGCTCATGTTGATGTCATAGTGTGCTCATCTGATGCCAAGTAAGTCAATTAAACTTAGGATAGTGGGTAAATAGGCCAAAATTGACCAAANGTTCCTTCTTAAGACCATACAAATCCTTGTTCAATTTATACACATGTGATTCTTTGTCAAGTATCTCAATATACACTTCTTCCTCAATTACACCATTTAAGAAGATGACCTTAACATCCATTTGGCGTCATCGTAGAAGCTATTGAGATAATAACTTTAATAGAACTATTTATGTCCACTAGAGAAAACATCTCATCATAATCTACTCCCTCTTTATGAATGAAAATTCTCGCCATTAGTCTTGCTTTGCACTTCTCTATGTTTCCATTTGCAACATGTTTTATCTTGTAGACTTATTTACCACTATATATTTTGGATCCTCATGCTCATTTCTGTCCTCATCCATGTTATACTTCCTAGATTTGATAAAGACTATGTCTTCATCAAAGTTGGCATCCCTACTAATATTCATCTCTTTGTGCAGGGATGTATATTCTATAAACATTTGAAGTATTATTGTATCCTTTTTTTCTAGAGATCCCATCTTCATGATTCTTTTCCTCCATTATTTGGCGAGAACACTTGATATTGGTGTAACTATTGTACTTGATACTTCTTCCCACAATACATGGGTCAATATTGATCATGAACCATTTCTTTTACAACCTCCATAGCGGACCTATCAAAAATTTCCACAATGGTTAACTAGTATCCAATATACTATCCATCAATAAAATAGTTATGCTACTTATCAATAAGATAACAATTCAATTAAATAAATAACACTTATTACAAAAAAAATTAAGTACTTATATTTTCTTGTTTGGTTGACTCCCTCTTAGTCCTTTCCTCCTAGGAGACACCACCAATGTTGTAAAACTTTGATGAAGTTATGAATTCCTGGAAGTTGCTGAAAAAATTCATCCTTTTTCCTCATGTATTATGGATGCACTATATCCAAGATCACCTTGTATATACCTTCATAATTTGGGAAACATCCCTTAAAATTATCTGCAAACTTCATTATGCTTCACCTAAATCTAGCTAATAGGAGGCTTCTCCTACTCTTTAACTACATACTTGAAGTTGTTTCCAAGCTCCTTCTGAAGAAATTTTGTAACATGCCAAGTTCTTGAAAACACCATTATACACTACTCCCATGAGTGATAGTACTTTAAAGGAAAAACTCTTCATTTGATGTCTCATTTTCATTAAATTTATCTACTCCATCCATTCTATCCTCAACAATTAGATTGGTTTAAATAATTCTTAGTACTTCAGAACCCCCAAAACTTTGTTGGAACTAGGTTCCTACTCTTTTGGATCTGCTTTGTTGAGCTTGATTTTTTAGATATCCTATTTTTGAACTGTTTTTTGGGATGTTTTTTTAGATTTGGTTGTTCAAATTGTTTTTTCAAACTAGTTTTTTTGGATCTTTGTTTTTTGACTTAGATTTTGGATCTTATTTTTCAGACTTTTTTTATACTATTTTTTTGGACAATGTAATGACCTCTTTCATAACAGCTCTAATACCATGTCGATTTTTCTTAGCAGTTAGATGATTTAAACATTTTAACACTTTTCTATCACATAAACATAAATTGCAAGCACATAAGGATCACCAAAAGAAACAAACACACAATATATGCAATGTTTACCGTAGGAAAAATCTCTCATGGGAAACACCTAGCAACTTCTCTAGATAAGGTTCTTCAACAAGATACAATTTCAAATAGTGTACCCGACACTAGTTACAAATGCATCATAATAATATAAAAGAACGATACATAATTACATCTAAGTAGGTGTGCCCAAAGAAAGGAAAATATAGTAAGATAGCACCAAATATTATGTTTTTTTGTGTTCCTCACTAATCCTCATAGACAAGTGCACACCACTTGAGAGAGAGAGAGAGAGAGAGCTATGTGCTTGCTTGATTATAAAATCAAGTGTGGAAACACTTTATTTATATTATTCTTTTCACTATGAGTTTCCACAACTAGGTTTGTTTGACTTTTGTTTATTATTTAATTTATCTTTTATCTTTCGAACCAACTTGTCATTTTTCCTTCTACAATCAATTTACCCATTTCATTGGCTTTGTTGTGCTCTTCATTTATTTCCACTTTCTTTCAGACTTTTTAAGAATACATTTTGATGCTACATAAAAATCAACACTAATAAGTGCAAGAGAGGAAAATGAAGAGAAAATAGTACACCATTTTGGATTTTACAACATAAATATGGTGCACTGTTTTCTTTTCCTTTTCCCCCCTTGCACTTATTATATATTATTGATGCTTGTGTTGATAGTAGAGTAAAGTAGTTGATTCATTTTACTATGCTAGTAATCTTAGTAATCTTATTGTTGTATGTTAATGCATATGTATCAATCATTTAACATTAGAACATACCCCACCTTGGTGACAAATTCTTTAAGTCCTAACATAGATCAAATCTTAGAAAAAATTATTTCTGTAGGAGACTTTGTAAAGATGTTTACAACTTGATCATCTATAGAGAAAAAGAGCAGTTCAAGAATGTGATCCCAAATTATCTTTCTAATGAAGTGTATTTGTAGCTCAATGTGTTTGTTGCATTGATATTGAACTAGATATTTGGTGATCTTGATGGAACTCTAATTGTCACACCATGTGGAATTGACATATTTCTTTTCAAATACAATATTTGAAATGATTTGTCTAAACCACATGGATTCCTAACTTACATTAATGATGGCTTGATACTCTACTTTTATTTAATAAAGAAAAAGATCTTGCTGTGACAAGTTCAAAAAAAATAATTAAAACATAACCTACAATTTAATTCCAATAATTAGCGTCATCCCAATTTAAATCACTAAAACCAACCAATAAAGGATTCCCCCCTCAAGTGTAACAAATCCCAAACTAGACTATACCATGGATATACCAAAGTATCATTTTTGTTTCTTTACAATGAATTTATTGGGTAATTTTCATATATTGCAAAACAAGACCAACAACAAAGCAAATATATGGATGCATATGAGTAAAATACAAATGACGAACAAATAACTAAATGTAGAAGGTAGCATCTACTTTATGTGTAATGAAAGTGGAAATAGGTTTGATTTCGTATGGAAGGGAGATGGGGCTAGCTTACAATGATCCATGTGAAAATGATGAAGAAGGTCACAAATATACTTAGATTATGAAGAAAAAATATACTTTGGTTTGCAAAACTTAGAGGCCAATAAAATAATACAAATTTGTCTTATGTTTGCCATTTCAAATTTCTTTTTAAGGCTATATTTCACATGGGTTAAAAGGTTACGTTCACAACCAGTAAGAAAAATGTCATTAATATAAATAAAAGGGATTATGAGATGGCTTCTTACTTTCTTGGTATGAACATTGGGGTCTGAATGACATTTAGAAAAACTAGTGTTAAAGAGAAAGTTATCCATTTTATCTTACCATGCTTGAGGATCTTACTAAATGCCATAGAAATATTTCTTAAGTGATAGAAAAGGGTAGAGTCATTCTAAACATTACCAAAAGGTTGTATCGTGTAAATTTTCCCACTTATGATATTTTTTGTGATGACTTTATGTAGAAAGATATAGATTTTGTGAAGCTCTAAATGCTTGCCACATTCCCCCCTATAGTGTGTCACATTACCCCTTATATTATGGTGTATTACATATTATTGATGTCAATTTGGGTTTATTCGTGCGTGTATTAGTTTTTATGGTACACCTTTATCCCCTATATATAGGAAGGATATAATTCAATTTTAGTCATCATCCTATCTTGTCGTGTCTTATGTACTTAGTACATTGTGTAAGGAGGTTCCTCCCTCGAACATGATTTCTATTAATCATTTTTTATGGATTATTAAGGGATGTATTACTCTCTTTTGGTGTATTTTTGTTATTTTTATGCTATTTCTCATACTTGGTTGCATAACAAGTCATCTTGGAACTTTTTCTATAAATGTTTTCTTCTAAGATTAGACATCGAGACTAAAAACCCATCAAAAGTAAAGGACTAACTAACCATGTCCCTAAATTCAGATGCTCATCAATTACATTTTTGGATATATTTGATGTGGAATCTAGAGCGTTTGACTTGTCCAAAATCTAGTCTAAAATAGGTGTTTTGGGGTAAAAGGTCATACCTAGGGAATTCGAGATGCAAATAAGGTGAAACCTATTTCATAAAAAGTACGACTAACGAGAGTATTTGCGGTGTACTTTTCATAATCATATACCAAATATTGTACACGTGGCATAGTGTACAAGTTCACTCTTTTGGATAGACCAAAAATAAGAAATGTTGGGATATTTGCAATAACCTTTTACTAGAACATCTAAATCAGGTCAAACCTGTTGCATTAGAAAGAATATGTACCAGAGTACATGAGATAGAATTTTAATCCTCATATATGAAATATTGAACACATGGAATACCATACATGTTTGCTCTTCTGAAAAGGAAAAAAATAAGAAGTATTGAGAGATTTGCAATAAATTCTTACTGGAGCATCCTAATTGGGTTAGGCACGTAGAATAAAAAAGAAGACACAATAGGATTCATAGGCCAAATTTTTAGACCCATAGGAGACGAAATTTCAAATTTGCCTCAGTTCAAATTTGGTCATAAAATAGTCTCCCCACCCAATCAAAGTTTGAATAAGGTACACCATTTTAAATTTCAATAACTTTGAATAAAAGGAAATATTTGTGGTGAAACCTAGGGTGTCATATATGTCTATAAATTGGTCAAAATTCCTCCAAAAATAAGTGGAAAAAATCACACTCCACTCAAACCACCATAGGATTCATCCTCGACATATGATGCGAGGGAAGACCTATCTTTTATAGTGTCCCAGTTGGAAGATATAATGAAAGAGGTTGTGACAAAAGAATGACAAAATTTAATTAGTTAATTTAGAGGAGAGGTTGATGGAAAATATGAAAACTATTAGTAATTTCATACAAAATTTAAGGTATACTCCCCATATAGATAATGATGTGTTCCAAGATACTCAGGAGGATAAATATAATGTCCATGTAGATAAAAATTCCATGAATAAGAATATTTCAAGTAGAGATTATTCTAGTACTGGAATCCATCAAGGACGGTCACCAAGGGGTACCCAACTTCCCAATATTGACATGAGAAATTATGATGGGAATGATCCAACAACACGGATATTCCACATGGATTAATTCTTTGATCTACACTAGGTTCCAACTTTCCAAAAGGTAACTATTGCAACATTATATGTAGAGCCCGATCAATTTGTATGGTACCAATGGCTTTGTGGCCGTAAAAAAGACTCTATTATATCTTAGTCTATATTCATAGACGAATTGATTGCACATTATAGTGATATTAATAACAACACCTTCTTTAGCCAGCTGGAAAATATCATACAAAAGGGTCAAGTTACAAAACTCATCAAGCAATTTCAGAAGCTTATTCTTAACATGAAAACATTTCAGAACATAATTTGTTGGATCTTTTCATTGGAATCTTGAAGGATAATATTCAACAACAGGTGCATATCTTCGAACCACCGACATTTGACAAGGATTTCATAATGGAAAGGAAGGTTGAAGGTAAAAATATAGAGATGGACACTAGAAATACCACTTCCAACACATATAGAGAGAATGATGTTCTTGCTTCCAACCCACCTCAGAAGTTAATGCCTCAACAACTAGAGGAAAGAAGAGAATCAATTCTATTCTTCGATTGTGACGATAAATATAGTAACAGACACAAGTGTGGAGAAAAGAAATTATTCTACATATATTGTGAAGAGGAAAAAAAAAAGAGAAGGAAACACCATAAGGGGATGAACTAGAAGTGATCACTCCCACCATATATTGTCATTCTTTGGTTGGAATTAGCACTCCTCAAACTCTCAAGATTGAAGGATATATAAAAAAAAAAGGTAACAATGTTGATTGATTCTGGTAGTACTCATATTTTCCTTTGTTGTAAAGGATCCAAAGATATCGATTTCTTTGCATATCTAGCATTTGAATTTCAATTAATTATTGTAGATGGAGGAACCATCAATTGTTCAGGGAAATGCCATAATATCAATCTTTCTATGGGGGAATATGTATTGAATAGTCCCATGTTTTCTATCCAAATGGGTGGTGTTGATGTTGTATTAGGGGTGCATTGGATACAATCATTGGGAACGGTGGATTTTAGTTTTTAGAAGCTTTTCATGAAATTTTCCTGGGAAGAAAAATAATTTGTGTTAAATGGTATGACATGGAAACCAATCAAGGTGATCAACTCTAATGGTATGATAAAATTGTTAACAAAAGGACAAAAAGGTGTAATTACACAATTATGCTTACTAGATGTTCAAACATCTAAGGCTACTATTTTCCCATATTTCCAAAGGGTCCCAATAAGCATTCCATGGAATTTGAAGATATTCCAATTAGTCTTCCACCTATTCGAGATTAGGACCATGCTATTCACATAATTATAGGATGCGTTCCTTCTAGTATTAGACCTTACAAATACCCCTATGGCCAGAAGAATGAAATGGAGCACATGGTTGAAGCAGTGGAAGGAAAATCTACAGTTCAATTAGTGGTAGATTGCATATAGATCACCACCAAGGAATTCTTCAAATATTGAAGATGTCAAAAGACATGATAAGACAATAGGCATATGAACATCCTTATTAAAGTAGTTTTGAGGAAGGAAAAATCATACAGGAACCTGAACAAATCACTGAAACAAGGACCAAATAGATACAAAATCAGGCTATTACTGAGTACCTCATAAAGTGGAAGAACTTACCAGTTGTAGATTCGACATGGGAAGATGAGTCCTTCATACAGATGCATCCAAAACTACCTAAGTGTTGAGGACAATGACTGTTTGAAATGGAGGGTCATGTTAATCCATAAATGTTGGGCACATTCCCCCGTATAGTGTGCAACATTGCCTCCTATATTATGGTGTATTGCATATTATTGATGTCGGCTTGGGTCTATTAGTTGTTATTGTACACCTTTGTCTCCTGTATATAAGAAGGATATATTTTCATTTTAGTCATGATTGTATCTTGTCTTGTCTTATGTACTTCGTACATTGTGTAAGGAGGTTCCTCTGTCAAAGGAGATTGTTATTGATCTTTGTTCTTCATTATTAAGACATGGATTCTTTCTTTCGGTCTATTTTTTTCTTTTTTTATGCTATTTCTGGGACTTGGTTGCATAACAGATTTGAATCTTTTTTAATTAAGAAAAAGAAATTATAATAGCTATCCCATGTAATGAGGATCAACAAGAGAAACATGAAATGACAAAAAGAAGAGGAGCTTAGAAGGATAAATCAATCGATTGGTTGTGAAAGCTTCTTTTAGAGTGCAAAAACATTAGAAAAGTTTGCATCTCAAGGGATTTGATCGTTATTAGTGCATGATAGATCTAGAGTTATGATGGATCTACGCTACTGATAAAATTATTTTAAACGAAATCATAAAAGATGAACTCCATCGTGAATATAAAAAAATATGTAAATTGTAAATATGTAAATATAGACAAATTCCATAATATCCATATCAAGCAATTAACTAGACATAGCCAAACTTGCATTAGTTAAAAACAAAGTAAGAAGTATCCAAGTTTCATTTACTTTTTTACTTTTAAAAAATTGGTATATATTATATCTTTGTTTTAAACATTAGGTTAAGGCCAATATTATATTTTTTTATTTTATTATTTGATTGAAGTGCTATGTGTCACTCTAAGTTGAACATGAAATCAACATAGCTAAAGTAAGAATAACTCTCACAAGTTCCATAATGCAATAAGGCATTGAATAATTCCTAAAACATTATGGAATGAATAATTTGTCATATAAATCTTATATTAAAAAAAAGGTTGAAGATAAAAATCATTATCATAAAATGTCATGCATACCATCACATCAATTAAACCTCAAAAAATAACATTATTACAGCATATGTGTATGAGTTTGAAAGTACCTTGAAAATAATGAAAATAACGAAACGTTTGTAACTAGAATGATTGAAAAAAGATGGTTGTAGTTTGTCGAGGACATATGGAAAGTTATATTAAGCAAACAGTCATAAATATATCGATGTTAATGATTAAAATAGAATTAAAGATGGTTGTAGCTTATCAAGGACATATGGAAAATTATATTAAACAAACAGTCATAAATATATCAATGTTTATGATTAAAAAAAAGTGGGCTGATTTAAATGTTTAATGGTAAATAATGAATTATGTTTATAATAATAATTGATTTAGTAACATTTAGGAGTAGAATTTATTTTTACCATTTGATAAAATAAAATATCAAAACAATAAACAAAAATAAAATTATTTTAAATTGTTTTTTTATATTTATATATATAAGATAGTTGAATTGGTATTACTTTTTATATATATATATATATATATATTCTCTTGCTATCCCTAAAACACTTTGGCATACTTAACCTGAAAATTATTTATATATATATATATATATATTCACATTGGTGTATAATCTATATTATTAAAACAATATGCACTGAAGTGAATACTTTGTTATAAAATACTGTAGTTGTCCAAACAAGATATAAATCTCCCCGCTAATAGCTAATTAATAAATTTAAAAGTTTCTTGTATATAATTAAATGTTGGTAATTAAAATATTTGTTGAATTAAGGTTCATTGGTTATTTGGGTGGTAACTAAACTGTGTTGAATTGTGGTTCACAGAAATAAATTCCTAAATAGAAATAAATTTGTAGATTGGAACACATGTTACCCAGATGCGTTGTAAAATGCATTGGATCAATAATAGTTAAAAGTAAGTTAATTACTTAACTGATCAGTTTTTTTTTTCTCTGTGCATGAAGATTGTTGGCAGCGAAGTTGTAGATGTACAAAAGATTAAGATGTAATAGAAAAAAAAACAAACATAAAAATGCAGAAACTAATTAGTTAATAGAATATTATAATAAACTGAAACAAGAATATTGTAGTTGACATATTGAGTTAGAATTACTGTCAAATAAAATAAATAGGTAATCAGAACGCTACAGCTAGAATCACAGAAGTAAATAGCACAAGTAAGTTAAAATGTTACCCGCAATAAAGCTGATTTCATCCCGTCAAGAAATGGGCCTTCGCTGGAAGATGTTGTAGCCAAATCTCTGAGTCTGAGAATCCCCACCGCTTGAACAGTCTCCATGCTAATATCACAATAATAGAACCACCATTTTCTCAAAGATTCAAAGCAAAACTATATGTAATATGTATATATACGCAAGACCCAGCTCAATGCTACCACTCATGGACGATATAATGGGCTAACAGTTTTGGAGAAAATAGTAAAAGATTTCTGAAATTCCGGGAATCTGTTTGTATTTTTATGGTAATTCAACCATATACCCAAGCTGCTCCGAGGATATCGAGCTCTCTTTAATAGAGTTGTCGATATATTTAAGGAACGAAATAACTCGGCAATCGGTGGCGTGGAATCGAAAAACATCTTTTCTGTTTTCTTTTATTAATTTTGTTCATTCAAAATATTTTTTTTAGTGACTTTAATTATTTGAAATATTTCGTTTATACTCTATAATGGATTAAGCTTATGTTCTTCAGAGACACCTTGAGACAACCCAAACGCTCATCATAATTCAGGTTCAAAGCCTAATTATAATGAATTAACTAGAAACAATTTAGTCTTAGAAACCCAATATCCTTACTGAATATCATCACCCTTTCATATGGTTGGGTCCAAGAACCCAAATATAAACATAATTTGCAGTTGAGAAATAAAACACAGACAACAGAATAGCCATTTCACAAAAAAACACAATTTTACTTGGTAAAGTCCTTTACAGGGAAACATCCATGAGACAATGGCAAAATCATATTATTGCTAAAAATTAATAGGAGATTGCAACAACGAAGACTAGATTGGAGCCATTTGGGTTTCTCTTCGAGAACCCATACTTGCATCATGCCTTTACGGATTTACATGGATATATAGGATTTCTTACATAGTTATAAGAAACTGAATAATTAGTTATGCATTCTAACATAGGTTTCTTTATCTCAAGCACAAGCTGAATAATAAGATCCAGATCTAAATATGTGGTAAGTTGTTGTCACATTATTCAGCAATCTTTACCTTGACAACAATTTACCTAATACCCTTTTATTGTCTATTCATCACCATATTGCAAGCTAAAGATAGGTGATATTAGTGCTTCTAAATATCCATCTACCATCTCATGGAATACATCAAACTAGCTAACGATACACGAGACATATAGCCATTTTCTTCTTTATTACTTGGACATAAACCTGAACTAAACTTACCATCAATACGACCTTTGTGTACTTCCATGCCCAAGATTGTTTTGCTGCTCCAGGATTCTTCATCTCAAATGTCCAAGCCAACTGAGCCAACCTATTGATCTTAACCATGCTTCTACTTGCTACAAGCATAACGCTAACAATCTAAACACCAAGATAATGAATACCATAAACTCACTTCTTGTAAAACTTGGCTCACCAGGGATGAACAAGTTTTTGTATTGATTTCGTGGATGCAAAGTCTAGTCCATACAATGATTTCTTGAGCTTGCAAACAAATCTTCCTATGTGATCCTAAACACCTTCAGTGCTCCACCTTAATCATTGCATTCGAAGACCTTATCCAAATCCAATCATGTTAGTCATATGAGTACAAGACCTACTCATCTCTAGGCCCATTTACAATAAAATTCATCAAGCCTTTCATAGACTTCATTACATGCAATTCCATAGACAACACACTACCCATCATCAACCACAATTGTTGACTTACAACAAAGTTTATGACTCATTTACCGAGCCAAAGTAAACCCACACAAACATCCATCCACCCCTCTTTAGTCTCCTTAAATCTAAACTCTTCATAGCTTACACAAATATCCCACTCAAATATTCCCAATTACATGTAATTAATTAGTTTACAATCGTATATCAATATAGATGCAATGAAATGTCAACCCGATTTCATCTTGAACATCCTTTCATTTCCAAATAGAATTAATAAACATAATAATTTATGCAACCTCTATGCTCTATTTATCATAGTTAGCATGATGAGCAAGTACACCGGAAGCACATTCCAGCAAGTAGCCTTTATCTTGGTGTTTAGATGATGTGATTCCTCTTTGTTCTCCACAACTCTGTAACCTCTTCAGAACGCGACCAGGCACGTGCTATCAGGCTCACGGCCTCCAGCAAATTCATCCCAAACAGTGCCAATGTCGACACAATCCTCATCCTTTGAGCTACAAGCCACCACTATCAGCGTGCGGGGTAAGTGGTGCTGACGCCACCCTGATATATGACCAGCTCTGTTCTACGGCTATATGACCTGGAGTTTATGCACACCGTAGCTTTGCAAAATAAGGCCTATGGCACTTCTATGCATACCTTTTTCACGCTAGTCTTGCACAGCAATCTTCCACAAGAGTGTCTTTCACAGGATACCACTCTCGGGTCAAGCTTCACAGGCCTTCAACTTTTCTTTCGCTGTCCATTCTTTGCACACGGCTACCACGCAAAATGGTTCATTTCAATCCAGCACGGGGTTCACTAGCCATCAACTTCCTTTAGTCCTAACCCACAAGGAACATCTTGAGGAACAATAGGAACTTTTTATTAATTGGTTGGTCCTAACCAACAAGGAGAACATCTCGCGGATCAATAGGAACCTTTTATTAATTGGTTGGTCAGTGATAGTAGAGAAACCATGAATTGATGTTACAGGAGGTTCTCTAAAACCATGCAATAGGTTGGACTCTTTTTGCACACACTTCAGAGAAATATAGGGGTTGGATGCTTTGAGAGACTATTAAGCGATGAAAGATTAAGCATTCCATATGTAATGTGGGGAATGGAAGGAGAGTTCCATGGCTGGTATGGCTGACTGAGATCTTGTAGTGCTTAGTAGTGAGTGAGTTGGCTAAGCTTGAGATAAAATGGATTTTAGGCAGAGAGGGAGAAGCTTGTAGGTGTCTTCTTCACCTTAGTGGCCCCATATCCCAACATAGGGGTGGTATCTGTAGTTGATGCTTAAGGTTGGGTAGAAAATTTTTGCTTGGATATTCTATTAAAAGATAAGTATTCTCTTTGTTTATGAATGTGGAATTATTATATTTACTTCTTGTTATGAACATATTTATTTATGCATGATATGTGTGTGGATATAAATATAATTCCATTGTGTTTCATATTCATGCGCCTGCAAATGCAGTTCATAGTTTATGTTACTTATGGGTGGCTTAAATTAGTTATGAATTAGAATAATGAACATCCGAAAAATATCAGAAACATAAAATTTGTAACTACCTCTTTCTTAAGTAAGAATTATGGTTGGGGACTCTATAAAGTGGTATAAAAGCTCTTGTTTGTAGCACCATGCCTATATGGGAAGAAATCCACATTTATACGAATAGATTAGAGTTTACATTTGAAGTGTTTGACAAAATAATTTGATGAAAACCATTGTTCTAGTTATCAAAATGTATTTTAACATAACCCATGGATTAAATCGAGTGGCTATCAACTGGAATAGTGGAATAATAGATTGGTCTATGGAAAAATTGGGAAAATTTTCCATATTCCACAAAATAATTTGATTAAAACCATTGTCCTAGTTATCAAATTATTGTACTTTAACATAGCCCATGGATTAAATCGTGTGGCTGTCAACTGGAATAGTAGATTGGTCTATGGAAAAATTAGGAAATTTTTTGGAATAGATGAAAATTTCCCTTATGTTGGTTAATGGAGGTTCATAATGGCAAGCTGATGGGTTCACTTATCAGTTTACAAGTTAAGGATGAGCAATGGTTGAGATCAAATCAGGATTATAAGATTAATAAATCTTGGTTATTTTCACAATGTAAGATAATTAATCATTAACAAGAGGGTTACTGCCATGAATGGATAGGACTATATCACGCCCATTAGAACTATTGGTCTCCTTCATTCCGGTAAAGTGAAGTGCATAGATTTTAACACAAGGGGTAGTTCCTTGGATGGTTCAGATTAAATTGAGCATCTTCCACCGACAAATTGTGACCATGGGTGGAAATTCTAAGTGACTAGGGCTTATCACATGGACCTTGCAATGAATGGACCAGATTAAGTTGTGCATGTTTTGTCAAGCGATCTTGCTCGTTCATGCAAACCCCAAGCAAATAAGAATTAATATGGGGGTCTTATCATGAATGGTTGAGATTAAAATACTTAATTTGGATTAAACGGTCTTGATTGTTTGTGCAAAAGGACATGATCAGAATATAAAAGGAGGGGTCATTCCGTGAATGGTCTAGATTTAATCGAGTAGATTAGATGGGTTGAATTTATCCATTTACGCAATTTGAGATGACTAGTTCCCTGGTATGTAGGGAACTACTGTGAACAAACCATATCATTTTTGAATCTAATATCCACAGATTCAAACCACCATTCATGAGATTCCTTCTGTAAGGTTAACCACTATGGAACGAGAATCTTTGAGGATCCCGATGACATTGACAAGGATAAAAAAATAATATGAGATGGAGAAAATAGAGGATTCCACATAGAGTCTAGGTAGACATGGTGCACATCACCCCTTCAAAGGTTTAGAGCCAGTTTCTTAGTCTGCGCATAACAAGACTAGTTTTAATCAGCTTTCGATGGTTTTTTTGGGTGGGATATGTGATACTAAGAGATACAAAAGTTTTAGTGAAGATGAATCCCTCATTCATCTAAGAATTTTAAAAAATGAGGATTACTAATTTTTGAAAACCTTGATCATAAACCTAAAGAAGAACCATATTCATGATAAAAAAAATAGATAGTACATTTTCATCACAAGCCATGTGGAAATCTTTTTGAGCCTTTGACATAAATTTCAAGAAATTGGAATGTTAATTAAAAAACAAGCCAAAATCCACTATTATGGGGTATTTTGGGGGTTTTGAAAATCTTGTAGGAGGTAAAAGTGACCGGGAACTCAACATTTCACCTAATCATTAATATGAACAAGTTTTCTTCAAAGATGTTTTTTCAAGAAATTCTTAGTTTTGGAGATAGAAGTCTTTAGAAAACAATCCAAGTTTGGAAGAAGTGCAAAATGTAAAAGTAGTCAATTCCATAAAACTATCGATATTGACTAGGGAATTAGGTCAGAGATCTGAAAGTGTCTCGATGGTCCATATAATGAGTATTATAATCTCCCAATACAAAGGAATTTCTAGTTCCCCGTAGATTTTTCTTCTACATGTGGCTAAAGCCGGTCTTTGGGACTAGATGAACATCTAAGAAAAGTATATAATTGGGAGAAATTAGTAATTTTGAAGGTTTGTAATTTTTATCTCTAAGATCAAAATTGACCATGGTTATAGCCATTAGAAAGATGATCCATAGGGGAAAAATGTGCATGATCTTATTTTGGAAACTATCCATAGTGACATGACAAGTGTGCTTATATGAACACTTTTGTACATATAGTACCATATTAATGAAAATAAGGGGTCAACATTCAATATAGTGAAATTATAAATCTTTTTTCTCGACTGGGCCAAGAACATTATTACCATAAATTATGCATATGATCACTAGATGCGGATGAAATAGATTCCATGGGCGAAAATATAGATGCTAAGAATATAGATATAGATAATAATTTTCATAGAAACCAATTAACTCCTCCATATATTGGAGAAACCATGGGAAGTTTAAGCATGGAGTTACAATGTTGCAGAGAAGGTAATGAAAAATTGATTAAAGCTCGGGAATAATATAACCAGTTGAATGTAGCCATGTTTCAAGTCTTGACATATATTGAAAGGATAATTTAGCATGGGATGGACTCAAGTAATAACACTAATAGTGAGAGTAGCTCGAGACATTCTCACAAGAGTACCCATAGCTCAAGAAGAAATTTCAAAGATAGGACATATACTCCAAAATTTCTACTAGTGAGTCATCTTCCTTTAAGGAATCCAATAGAAATCCAAGTTCTTCATATCACAATAAGAAGAGGAATATGTCTTTAAATTACATCTCAAATGGAAAATTACAAAGGTTCAAACCCCCTACCTTTGATGGTGAAGTAAAATATGGACGAGAAGCAGAGGCTTGGCTTCTTGGGATGAGCAAGTATTTCCAAGTCGATGAATTCTCTAGAAACACGAAGGAACGAGTGGCCATATTCAATTTGAATGGAAAATCATTTATATGGTGTGATCACCTTTACCAAAACAAATGGATCAATTAAAGAACAATTGTTTGGAAACAATTCAAGAAGTACTTCTGGCAAAAGCATCTCTATGATAGGTGTTATGATGATAAAGTCAAAGAGTTCCATGATTTAAAGTTTGTGAAAATAACCAAGGATGAATATGAAAATAAATTGTTGGAGTTTCTAAGGTATGTTAAGTGTAGAGACTATAAGGTGAAAAATCAAAGTTTCGTAAGTGGAATACCTTGGGCATACAAGAACTGAATTGGAGTTGATAAAAATCAAAATCTAGATGAGACTATAAGAAAGGATAAGTACTTTAGCAATCAAAACAAAAGTAAGGAAACATTCCACAAGGCATGGAATGATGATAACAAGGAGAAGTTGGACCAAAGAAGGAATGGATTCAACCCTCGTAATCTAATAAATCAACAAATGTATCCATCACATGTTGAGGTGTCGGGACTTCCTCCTGGGAGGGATATTGATGTCACAATTCATCTTGTGTCAAGTGCCTTACCAATCACTACTAGAAAAAGAGAAATTTATGAAAAAAATACTAAAAGTTGTATATAAATGACTAATTGTGGTCATGTGACTATTAGTAGTTTATTTCCAGTCACATATAACATGGATAAATTTATGACTAAAACAATTTAGTCTCTTATTGGTTTTTCTAATTCTTTAACTTGGTAGTATATTTAGTAGCTTTCTTAGTCATTGATTCTTGTTAATTGGTCATTTATTTAGTACCTGTAGTCATTGATTGTCATCAACTAGTAGTATATTTAGTCACTTTAGTCATTAATTGTTGTTAGTTGGTAGTATATTTAATCATTTTTATTCACTACTTTATGTGAATTTGTAGTGTATTTAGAAAATACATTGTAATACCATTTATTAATTTATGGTAGGGCATAGAGGATTTGAACCACCGACCTCTTTCCTGTAAGGTAGGTTCTCTTCCATTGAGCTAGCACCCATTAAGAAATGGAGAGAGGAGAAATGTTCACCCAAATTTCATCATTTGGGATTCTATATTCCAATTTCAACATTCAAACTTGCACTTTATATTTGCATATTGATAACTAAAGTAGGCTACATAAATATTGGTGAAATGATTTGTTGGGTAGATCACAAGTAGTTAGATGTTCATAATAAGGTACTCATTCTATTTATTTTTCACTTGCATGAGAAATTTCAAAACATAAAGGGAAATAATAAGAAGTAAGGATACATTCTAAAAACAATGCACATATGAAAAAAAAAGGTGGGTTTCCCCAAAAATTGTTTTCATAACACCAAACATGAAAATATGATCTTCAACAAATATACCCATTATTACCCAAACATTGGCAACCACCAAAAGTCCAATCCATGCAAAGAAAAGGCACTAAAAGAGAAGTTGATTGTTTCATTCTGTTTTCAATGACATGAGGTAAATTAACTTAAAACTCATCTAGGGAAACAAAATAGACTTCATATATAAAAATTACAGATCAGATTAAAACACAGATCTACAAATAACATGATTCACTTTAGAATACTAGATCATAACCAAGACACCTCGATAATTAAATCAACCAAGTGTATAGAGCCAACAACTAGACATACAAACAAAAATTATTGTCTTGTGCATTTCCACATAATTAGACAACAATGTGTTTCCAACATTTAAGATCAAATCCATGAATATGTGAAGAAAACCAATCATATTTTGTGTATAGGGACATAGCTCGCTATTTTATTGACCTCCATTGTTGAAGAGTTTAACCCAATAGACAAAACATGTAAAGTATAAGCAATTCATAAAATATAAACTGGATGGACCGTATATAAACGGAAAAGACACTCGAATCAGGAGATATCGTACAACAACACCTAATGTTTTCATAAGTTCATCATATAAATCATCCAAGTAAAACTATGTCCTTTTTTTTTTTCTCAAATATGGATTCCCATGTTTGTAAGGTTCCTCAAGGATGCATAGAGCGCTCATCCAAAGAGTGTGATTGCACAAAATAGTGTCTCGCTTTATCAGTGAATTTCAGAATATAAATACGGTAGTGAGTTCTTCAATACTGCATAACAAACCTTATTTAGTCATCTCCGAGATGAATTCATTAGATATTCAAATTTCCAAAAAAACTAAATTTCTATGTTAAGCCATCTCATTGCTATAAATCCTTATATACAAAGAAAACACAAAGCAGTGCACTCGTGTACACTAACATTCCACTAAAAGGTTTAAAAATGCAGTAGGGTGAACAGCCACCATTGAATCTTACAAATCAAAAGGATGAGTTTCAATAATCACCATGCCTGTTATCACATTTTTTAATACCCCTAATGGAAATCTAAAAAACAATATTAAATTCCTTCACTATTTTACACATTTACAAGACCATAGTTGGTTGCTAGATCCAAGGGAAGGAAGATAAGTAAATAATGTACAATATTTCTAACAAACAACTTGCATATGTATACATATCAACATAGGGAAATCTAATCAATAAGCAATATTTTAATTAATTTAGAGATAAGAATTTTTTTATGGAGAAAGGAAAAAGTAATAAAGATAGGTTATGATAAACTTACTTCACCCTTGTGTAGCAGCAGGACTTTTATCTCTCTTTGTCTCAAACGTATGACCAAAAAAGTAAATATCTATCACAAAAATATTAACTCTATTAGCCACATTGAGTGTAATTTATAATTCTTTATATATTTTAGATTTTCAATAGAAGCACATGTGACTTCCATAGTCAAGGAAAACAAAATATTTAAAACCATAGCACAGATCAATATAAATATAAGATCAGAACAAGTCATATGTTAAATGCATCATTATAACTACCAATAAAAAGAGCAAATCATATTATTTACACACTATACTTTCTTATATGGATAAAAACCTCATATTCTAGTAGATGGCATGCTTTTCTTATGAGTGTTTTGACTTTAAACCTTTGGTTCCCAGTTCCATATGTGGGGCTACTTATTGATCCCCAGTTGGGAAATATTGTATATTAATTTATTGTTTCTATGTCTTGGAAAGGTTTTTTTATTTTTACTTTTTTTCAGTGTTTTCTAATCCTATGTACTTAAGGGTAACTATAATATCTTGTAATACTTTTAGTTGACCTCTGTAATGTATTGGATGAAATTATGTAAATGATGTAAATGTATTAGCATGGATTCCTAATGTAGAGCTCAAGGCCAAGGTCCCCTTAGAAATGGTCTATTTGTGAATGCGGGTAAGCTAGGTTTGATATACCATGTGCGTAGGACATGGAGAATGCAAAAAACATGTAAATATTTACCATGCTAATAAAAATAAGCAAGAGGACGACTATGGGGGAAACATGAGCGATGGGGGCTATGATACCCACTAGGGAGGTGTGAGGGTGTTGTGATATGTGACCCATTGCTTCCAAATGTCACCATGAGAACCCAAGAAGACATTTTTATGCCACCCATTAAATCTGATGTAAGTATGTAGTTGAGATACCAACTCTTTCAATTAAAAAAGGATAGGACGAATTCAAGTCACATAGCCTCCCACTCGAGAGGACGTGACCATGAAACTGTTGCTATCATTTAAGCGGGGAAACTAGCCCCATAAACATAATAATAAAAATGCATTGCACTAACATACATATACAGATGCAATGTACATCAGAAGCAAAATACATTCATCAAAGAATTCAACATGTTCATCATAATTCATTAAACAATAACAGTTGCAAATATTAACACAAGAGATACTTATCTTGAAAAGAAGCTTGTCCCGCAACCAGCTATGTTGCTGCAGCATTCCACCCAACCATAGGCAAGTGTTCTCATCAATTTCTCAGTAGCACTTCCACCCCTGAGCTGGGAATGATTCCCACAAGGAATAAGGGAACAATAGTAGTCTCACACATAGCCAAATACATATTAAAATCCATCCAAGCCAAAACTACATTTGGGTTTATCGAGATGCTAAGGAGGTGGAAGGTTGAATTGCTAAGCTAGTGGGATCAACCACAGAGCTATTGACACCTACACAATATCTGGCTTAGCTTTCCAAACACCTACACACCCAACACAAGGAAACATCCCCTTCTCTGCTACAAAGACCCTCATGCTATGCCTTCCCTTTCAGTGCTCTTCAGGGTGTGCAAGAAAGAATAAGCTGCCCCTCTTGATTTCTCTGTGTAGTTCCTTTCTACACTAGGTTTATCAAGCTAATTCTTCTGTCTTCCACTACAAAAGGGTTCATGCCAAAACAAAGGATGCACACACACAAACTACAAGTTCTCGGTTTGAGGAAAAACATCTTGGGAACCAAATTTGATAATGGTGAGTGGAGAAAAATGACTCAGGATGAGTAACTCATGTCAGAAACGTTCTATGGGATTCACGTGGACAACGACCCCTTCCATCCCCCAATTCGTGGATCTATTATCCCATTGACTGCGCAACATGAAAAACCATATTCCCCAACCATGTGAATGAGGCAATGACATCCAAAATGTCCAGGAGAGATTCCATCCACTAAACATTAGCAAAACCACTTCCCATCCATGGGGAAAACAAAGGAAACTGCTACAAAACATGAGGAAAAACATCCAAGAGCTCCCAAACGCATGAGGAAGAGAGGATGTGTATGCATAATAATGGGTGAGTAATGAATGTTTGGGTTCTTACTTTCCCATTAAGCCAAAACACATTTTTCCAAAATGGGTGCTCTTCCCAATTCGAATTTGACTCCCATACCCTTCCCATCCCCATGCATTAACTAACTCAACAACTTATGGAAGAAATAAATGATTTTCACAAGAAGACAAAATGGGTAATTGACATCTTGATGGGTTTTCCCTTTGACATTTGGCTTTCCCCCGTTGGCTCAAAGGTTTGAATATTATGGTCCCCCTTATCCTTAGGAAACCATGCCCCCATCTCTTTAATGTTTCATTGACATAACGTCCAAAATATACTCTGCCATCGACTAGCACAATAACCATCAACATTGATTTTAATTGTCGAAACATAAAACACTAAATCAATGGTGGGGCCTTTTCCTTTAGCTCCACACCATGATTAAATATAATATTTACATCATACATAATTTAATGCAAACGGGGTCAAAACTAGGGTGTTACATTCCCCTCCCCCTTACAACAACACTGTCCTCAATGCTTTACAAAATTGACCAAAATGATACACTAGCACCGCCCTCAGTGTCCACAGAATTGAACAAAAATGGATGTTCCAATCGCATGGCATCCTCCAGCTCCCACACAGTCTCTTCAAGACCATAGTTCTCCCATTGCACCTTTAATTGTCCTATGGCTCGGTTCTAGAGCATTGTGACCTTCCTGTCGAGGATAAACATTGGCTTGATTTGGAACTCTCCCTCAGGTTCCACCTCAATAGCATCCCAATTTATCACATGGTTAGGATCATGTACATATTTCTTAAGAAAAGAAACATGAAAAACATTATGAGCTCTAGTGCTAGTATGAAATTCAAGTCTATATGCAATTGGCCCTATTCTTTCGAGTACTTCAAAAGGGCCACAGTATCTAGGTGATAGCTTAGCACAACTTCTAAGCTTCAAGGAACTCTTCCTTTCCCTCAATCTGAGGTAAAATTGATCCCCAACACTAAACTCTCTGTACACTCTAAGATTATCAGCATAGCTTTTCTATCTGTCCTGGGATGCTTTCAGATTCTACCTGATTGTTGCAACCTATTGCTCCATTTCCTTGAGAAATTATAGACCAAGAAAAATCCTGTTCAATGGATTATCCCAAGTCACTGATGTCCTACACATCCTTCCATACAAAGCTTCATATGGACTCATCCTCAAGGATGATTTCTATCCATTGTTATATGCAAATTCTACCAAGTGTAAATAATATTCCCACTTGGTTGGTTTGTCAATCACACACATGCGAAGCATGTATTCAAGCACCTGATTCACTCTCTCTGTCTGCTCATCTGTTTGAGGATGGTAGAAAGTGCTGAAGTTCATCTTTGTACCCAAATATGCAAACAACCCCTTCCAAAAATTGGAAGTGAATTTGGCATCTCTATCAGAGACTACTGCCTTAGGAAATCCATGCAATTTGAAAATATCCTTCATGAATATTTTTGCAATGTCATCAGTCTTATGTGTGGACTTAACTAGTATGAAATGTGTTTCCTTTGTCAACTTGTCCACCAAAACCATGATGGAATCATGTTTTCTCCAAGTCATTGGAAATATTGTAATAAAATCCATGGAAATAACTTCCCATTTCCATTCTGGAACTGGAAAAGGCTGCAACAAACCTACTGGGTGTTGATTCCCAACCTTCACCTATGACATTTCATGAACCTTGAAATATATTTAGCCATGTCCTTTTTCATTCCTGGCCAAAATACTGCTTTTTGGATGTAGCAATTGTCTTCTGATATCTCGAATGACCAGAATATGGAGCTTGATGGATCTCATCCATAAGAAATCTCCTCAAATATGCTACATTTGGAATATAGATCATGTTCTTATAGGTAAGAAGTCCATCTTCTTCCAAGTTATATCCCTCATACTTATTTTCAAGGATTTGCTACTACAACTTGTCATTGACCTGTGCATACAATTCATCTTCAGCAACATGATTAACAATCTCCCGCCTCAAATCTGATTGGAAAATACTAAGAGATGCCACATGCATTTCTTGCACCTTCCTGTTGAGTGCATCAAATACCTTATTCTCTTTTCATTTTATGTGTTTGATTTCAAAATCAAACTCGCATAAAAACTCCAACCATCTCACTTGCTTAGCATTTAGAGTAAGTTGATCAAACAAATACTTCAGACCACAATTGTCTATTCTTAGATCAAATCTTTTGCCCATCAGGTAATGCCTCCACATCTTGAGAGAATGTACTATGGCTACAAGTTCTAGATCATGAATGGCATAGTTCTTCTCATGCTCCTTCAAATTTCTTGACTAATAAAATATCAAGTGGTTTTCTTGCATAAGGACTCCTCCAAGCCTTTGACTACATGCATTAATACACATCCGGATTTTTTTTTCGGGGTTTGCAATATTCAATACTGGTGCACTTGTGAGAATATTCTTCAACTATTGGAAGCTTTCTTCACATCTCAGTGTCCATTCAAACTTTATTCCCTTCTTTTAAAAATAAGTGACTATATGTGCAACCTTGGAGAATCCTTCAATGAATCTCCTGTGGTATTCTGCAAGTCCCATAAAAGATAGTACATCTATCACATTTCTTGGAGTATGCCAATTCATAATGGCCTCAATCTTCTCCGGGTTTACAGATATGCCCTCATCTGAGATAATGTGACCCAAATAATGAGTCCTATATTTATTGAAGTCACAATTGCTCAACTTTACATACACACTAGTAGAAAAGGAGAAATTAATGACTAAAAAAATGACTAAAATCAGGCTATAAATGACTATTTCTAAGTCAGTGACTAATAGTAGCAAATTTCCACTATCTTATAGCTAGTCGTATTTCACTAGTCATTAATAGCTTGACTTAGTAGTCATTGATTTAGTCATTGATAGACAATGATTTAGTCATTGATAGACAATGCTTTAGTCATTAATAGTCAATGATTTAATCATTGTTTTAGTCATTGATAGTTAATGATTTAGTCATTGATTTAGTAATGGATTTAGTAATTGATTTAGTCACTGATTTAGTCACTGATTGCAACCATTAATGACCAAATATATGACTAAATAAACTACTAGATGTTAACATATTGATGACTAAGCTAAATACAACTAAGATACGGTAAATTAGCTACTAATAGTTGTATATATGCGAATTTATTCATTTTTGTAGTCACAAATTTATGATAGGGCACAGAGGAATCGAACAACCAACCTCCTGCCTATAATTAGGCAGGCGGTCTACCATTGAGCTAGAACCCTTTAAGAAGTTGTTATTGCTTGAAAATGATGATATTCAAACAAATTTATGATAGATATCAATCTACAAACTACATAATTATTACTATTACAACTTACCAGTAACTAGTATTTATGATAAACTAATTCCTGAGAGCTATGTACAATTTTCCCTGTAACTAAAACTAATAAAAATACTACAAATACTCTTACCAAAGAGATTTAGTGATGAGTACCTCTTCCCATTCTTCATCACTATCATTCTCATAGTCCAAAGAAGAGTCCTTCCTGAAAGGATTTCGAATCCCAATGCCATCACTGCATCAAAAACAAAGAGTCAGAAACAAAACTTTCCCTCTTGTCTACTGCAATATTAAGAATCCATGAGCTTCAAGGTGTTTCAGATGTTCCTCATCATGGGCTGTCAAAATTAAAACATAGCCTGTTGCTTTGATAATTAATAAACTTAAAATTATGCAAACTATATTCACCTTTTCTTTGAGAAGGTTCCATAATAAGCACGTCTATGGTTGTGATCAAACTGCAAAAGGTTTCTTCTCTTATTGTGAAGCCTATTTTAGCTTTAAATCAAGTGATAAACATTCTAAGAGCCACGCAGATTCAAAAACTTATTGCTAATGGAGACTTGACGATTATCATTTGCAAAATTAGAGACTTGACTCCCTATGCACCATAATGTCTTGCAAAAATGATCTCTAGACATAGAATTCAAAGAATTGCAAGTATTTTGACTTGGGGAATTGCAAGTATTGCAAGTATTTAGCATTGAATCATTTACTATTTCAAAGGTACCATTTTGTATGGAGGATTTATGCTTTGTGAATCATTATTCCTTGGCTATAAGGACACCTAATAGTGGATTCAATAATTAAAGAGTCATGTTGCAAATATAAAGAGAAATACCCTGCTCCTACAACATTGCGTCTTTAGAGAAACCTTTAAAGGGTTGTATATTTGCCTTCTAGGTGATGATACCAGTTATTTGAAAGGCAGGACAACTGGTTAAGCATGAATTAAACTTTAAAAACTTGCAAACTATTAGGTATAACAAAATATATATCAGCTATGTGTTGAGATGTACAGTATCTGAAACAACTTCCATGATGATTGGACAACAGTTCATAGAGAGAAATAACCATTAATAAGAACTAAACTTTCCTTAGAATGTATGGTCACCTAAAATAAGACTACACTAAAATTTAGATTCTAGTAAGCTTTTGATATTGACTAAACCTATTGAAAAGGTTGGAAAGACTGGTATTCTAAAGTGTTCTTGTAATGCACAGTTGCATAAAGGCATATTCTTATCAAGATTTATGACTTTCAAAATGAAGGAATTTACATGACCATGAAATGCACATTTATGATGAAGCAAAGGATAAAGAAAATCATGATGAGGTTCATATTCCCCATTTGAACATCCTAGAAGAAACTATTTCTTCGTAAGGGTAATAAAGCATGTCTCCATCCTGCTTGAGTGGAATGTGAAAGTGCCCTGCCCTGATTATCTAATTATGAATTAGTTTTAAGTTCCAATTCCCTTTAGGCCCTATGGCATGTTTACGCCTTCCACTCTGACTCCCCACGTGGGATGCGTTGCTTCTTCAATGGAATATGAGAGCCTCACTAAGACTTGGGTCTCGTATTTTGGTGTGGAGTTATATTTACAAGTACAAAGTTCAAGGTTCATGAAGAATTGTTCAAAACCTACCATTAGTACAGCATTATAACATAGTGTATGTTTCTGCAGGAGGATAGAGGCAAGGCAAAGCATACAGTAAGAGTAAGAGAGGGTCTGACCTAGCTAATTTAAAGAAAAAAAATCTAAATCTTGGCCGAATTAGAGATTGAATAGTCTCTTGGTAAGGGGTAATGTGTTGGTGAGTGAGTGTAGCACTAAGGCCTTATATTTCTTTTCTCTTAGGAAATATTTTTTGAAAGTGATGCTAAGAAGTCCCCAAGATGGCCAAGGATATATGACAATCCTACACACATTGGTAATGTCCCATTGAAACTTAGGTACATCCCTTGTGCAGTGTTAGATCTTAAAAGATAGGATCATCTGAAAATGGTTATCTCTTGTATTTAGATCCATAAAAATATGTCTATATCCATAGATAACAAACTTGGAAAAATACAAAGGCTTAAAATGGCTGGATAAAAGGAAACAAAAGCTGTAAATGCCATATTAGCAAGAGGTAAAACACAATTATTAAAAGAAAATTACTAATATCCAACAACAAAAGAAGAAAAAACTCACCCTTGGCCTTTGAAGGAACCAAAAATGTGCTTCCCTCGGAAGTACTCTGAAATCCTTGCACCTGTGGGCCAGAATCATTATTATATAGTCCATTAATATTCAATAGTTCATGTCCATTTGTGATTTCCAAAACATCTTGTCCATTTTCCCACTCCCTCTGAAATTGCCTAGACCATGCCAAATTGGGAGTGGCATAATGGCTTGATCTTTCTATAGAACCTTCTGACCTTGCAAATAAAAATCTTGGCTGCTTGCTATTCTGAGACTTCCATGAAATTAATATTTCCTTTGACAACCCATTGCATTTATCAGTCTCAACAAGGAGCAAATTTGCTAAATTGTGAGGACTATTTAATACACTATCATCTGAATCACAATTCAAAGACAATATGTTTGAAATTATACTATTTTCTCCAACATATGAGCCATTCATATAAACTTCTGGAAGGATATTACACACTAGATTCTCCAAGCATTCTAGCTTTCCAGAACTAGCATTAGAATCTCTAGCAATTTCTACTTTCTCGGGAATTTGAAAACTAGTACTTGTACTTCTATCGGTTGCATATAACATAGACTCATTTTCAAAATTTTGGATAGAGCTTGTACTAGTATTTCCAGCTTTTGAAACTGATCTTTCCTCTAACATAGGCTCATTTTCACAATTTTGGATAGAACTTGCACTACCAGTTGAAACTAATCTTTCCTCTACTTTATGATCAGTCACTCCAAAGCTGTCACCATCACCATTAAAGGTGCAAGTATTTACATACTTTTGATGAAGAGAACAATCTTTAGAACTATAATCATCCACTGAAAATTGGACTTTTTCCATAAAGGGAGGCACCTCTGCTTCTGAAGAAATAGCTTTAGAGCAACCTTCACCATATGGTTCTGCAAAGTGTTCTTCATAATTGTTTTGATACCTATCATCAAATGGAGAGCTTTGTAGACAATTATCAACATGGTTTCCTGAAAGCATTCTACTGCTTTTATTTATAGCAACAACATTCACTTCATTGTTGCTTTGAACAACAGAGTTTCTTTGAGGTACAAATATTGGAAAGCTATCTTTAGAAAGTCCAAAACAGACAATACTAGATGACACTGAAGCTACATATGTTCTTTCACTTCTTGCTGTTTCAATGTGCCCACTGCCTAGCTCAGATGAACCCTTGTGTGTGCCAGAGGACGAATTCTTCAATAGACTTTTAAAACCTTCATGACTCCTACATTTCATAGTAGGATCAACTAAACTGGCATTCTTTCCATGGAAAGCTTCCCCAGCAGTATTTACACGTGAATTTAATTTTATATCTGTTCCACTGATTGCATTAGGCTTGGCATCAATATGTTTTTTAGATATAAATGTTGATGGCTGCCCACCCTTATTGACCAACAACTTTCCATGATCAGAACTCAACCTTGATGTTGCAGCTTCCACCACCAAGGCAGGGAGATTTAATGTTGGAGACACTGAAAGTGAATGAGATGAACTTGTTTTAGGATTAGAGGAGCCGTGAACAACTGGGATCCTCATGCTAAATGATTTTTCCTGTGCAGCATGGGAGCCCCTACAACAACCATTAATGTCTCAATATTCAGTAAGATATGTAATATTCCACCACAAACTCCTAAATCATATGAAAGCTTATGTTCATTAAACTTAATGTGTAATGTTAATCTACACCAATCCAGCGGGGTGTTGGAAAACTAAACAAATATTCCATGACAAGAAACAGATTTCATACCAAGATGCACTAGCTGGCAATACAATTGATCTTCTAGCAGCTCCACTGGCAAGGGAAGTGTCAGCATTACCTCTTGTGTTCTAGTTTCACATGGAAATATGAACATGTATATATTATTAGGAAATGAAAATGAAGCCATGTATAAAGAATCTAGAAGACAAACACTGAAGTAAAACATAAGCTGTCTAAAGAAAATACACATTAGCTTCTATACTAATGATTATTTAGGACTGAATCGGAAGCTATTAAATAATCTAATATGGAAGCATAGAAAAAGCTGTCTGCACAGATATCAATAACAAATGATAAATATAATTGGACGAAAGTACAATAAACTAAAATCCTAAAGTCACTAACAGGAGCCAGTGATTTGCTCAATTTACTTGAAGAAGCTGATCCAAGCAAGGAAAACTCTGCCACTAGTGGAGGTAAACAAAGTCCCCAGTGTTTCTATGAAGGATTTGTAACATCATAGAACTTATGAGTTTTGCTGCTAGAAAAATAGGACATAGAAAATCAAAAATCATAAAAGCTAAATGTGAAATATTTTTTAAAGCAATTTATCCCAATAAAGAAAACTTTCTAAATTAATTAAATGGTAGAATAGAATTATAGGGGATTAAAGTAGCAAGCTCGTTCATATCACCCATTTACTTTTGGTAAATGACACATTGATTTTCAGTCAATAGTTCTGTTGGGGAGCTGGAAAAGCTTAAGGGGCTTCTGGACCTCTATTGCAAGACTACATGAATGGTAATAAATATGAATAAGTCTTCAGAAATGTAAAGTGGATTGGCAGAGTAATTTAAAGACCAGACCAAAATCATATTTCCCATTAATTATTTCAAGAAGTCAAATACCTGTGTTTCATCTTGAAACCATATGATTGACATTTAAACTTTGGCCGTAACTATCCTATGGTTTGTATATTAACCTTCATTAATCTATTCTAGAGAGCATATAGGAGTATTGGATGTCTATAGCACAACAACCAAAAGGAATCTTAACCAAATTAGAAAGAAGTGTTTCAACATCCTTCACATAGGAGGGAGGGCCAAGAAATTCCACTAGTTATAAATGGAACAAGGTAGCCAAGTCCAAGTAAGATGGGAATGGGGTTTAAAACACATAAAACACTTCAGCTCAAAATTTTCAACTAAAAGCCTTTAGAGATTTCTTTATAATGAGGGACACCAAGGTCAAGTTATGAAATCCAAACACTTAAGAGATGCATCCATGGAATATTGGCTTAAAAAGAACACTCACAGGATACTTCCATTACAAGGAAAGCCTTTGGTAAATTTTTCCCCTTGGTGGATAAATAAATGAGGGAACTGAGGAAAATTCAGAATTGGAAAGGACTCGTGGATCAGTATTGAAGGAAAATTCAAATTTCAGAGGCTCTGCTAGATAGTTTACATGCTCAGTGGTCTATACTTTCATAGAGAGGCGGACTCGCAATTGGTAAGAAATTCCTAGTCTTGAGGATGGATGAAAATAGATAGTCTTAAGTTTACAAGGTGAGCTAGAGGAATGAAACGATTACATTGACTTGCCCAATCATCAAGGATCCGAGAATTTAAAGTTTTCAAGGATCAAGGGAACAAGGAAATGCGCACCGTGGGTCAAAATAGGTTATGCTACCAAAGTGGAGGAACTCATGCAAGAGAGAGCATCTTGGAGGATAGTTGTTTGGAAGCTATTCATCCCTTTAGAAACAAAAGCACTAATTTGGTTGGTACTGGCTAATAAAGTACTACCAGTGGGAAAATGAGAGATTGGTGCAGAAAAGGATGATGTATCATATGCAAATGAAATGCTGAGTTTATGGATCACTTGTTCGTCTTGTGCACCTTCTCCAGATATATATGACTTGATGTGTCATAGGTTACATGGGACAGATCAAGATGATATATATAGGCATAGCTTGGTAGATTGTCTAGGACTGTATTGGTGACAAAACTGTAGCAACTTTTCAAGCTCCCATGTTTTTATTATATATGATATATGGATGTCAATAAATTTGATTATCTTCCTAGAACAGGTCTTCACAATTGCCCAGGTAGCACAGAGGATTAGAGAGGTAATGGACTGAAAAAGGATTCTAAAAGAAAAACCTTCCGACTGTTCACTAATGCATTATATTGATAAAGAAAATCCTAGGTATTTTCAAGAGAGCATGAAAAGGAGTATCAGGTATTTGTGGAGCTGGTGCTTTGTTTTTTTCAACTCTTCTTTTCATTTGTTGCTACATTATGAGGCTAGTAAAGGGGCAAGCATGGCAAAAGTCTACATTCAGACTATGGAAAATAGCTGAGAATTGAGGAATTAAACAATTTCAAGGTTATGGAGATTCAAAGTTTATCTTAGATTGGGCTAGTCATCTGGCCAGCATCGAGAATATGGGCCTGCATGAACCAAGTTCAAGAGGTCAAAAAATGTTTTGAAAACATAATAATAATCCTTTTTCGACACATTTACCAATATTTCAACTCAATGGAAGACAAGCTTTCTAAATATACTTTGTTGTTACAGAAGGGTACCTAAACCAAACAAGAATTTAGAAAAGTCACTCTCCTATCTAATTCAGAAAAGACTTGTACTAACAAATCTTATTTTCATTTGTTGCTAAACTATGATGCTAGTGAAGGGGCAAGCAGGGCAGAAGTCTACATTCATACTATGGAAAACAGCTGCGAATGGAGGTATTAAACAATTTCAAGGTTATGGAGATTCAAACTTTATCATAGATTGGGTTAATCATCTGTCCAGCATCGAGAATATGGGCCTGCATGAACCAAGTTCAAGAGGTCAAAAATTGTTTTGAAACCATAACAATAATCCTTTTTCAACACATTTACCAAGATTTCAACTCAATGGCAGACAAGATTTCTAAATATGCATTGTTGTTACAGAAGGGTACCTAAACCAAACAAGAATTCAGAAAAGTCACTTCCTATCTGATTCAGAAAAGACTTGTACTAACAACCACTTAATGGCAGATTATCTCGGAGTCATAGCTGAGGGATGTAGACACTGGTTATGCTCGTCTTGTTGTATTGTTGGTTTAGATATTAGGACTCTTTTGATGATTCTGTATTGATGACAAATTGAGTATCCTAGAGAATACGTAAGGAATACTTTTAATGGTTTTCTTAAATTTCTTTGTTTTTGAATGATGGACAACAAAACAGTATCCAGCACACTTGAGTCCTCGCAGGACTAGTCAAATGTATATTTTTATTTATTCCTTGGGAATATCAAATATAGTGATTTTAAAACAAATTTTAGAGAACAAAGAAATCATGGATATGATATAAATCTTGACCCTTCATTGAAGTTTCATGATCTTAATCAACAATCGTATTTTCATTTAAATAAAAAAAACATGTGTATTCATTCACCTATTTGTCTTAACAAGAAATAAGCTTGCATAAATTTAGCAGATCATGTTTTAAGCTACAAGGTTCCCCTATACAATATATCTATTTGGTATAAGATACACAAAAATACTAGCATCTTATCATTTGATTATGCAACTTGAGGGTAAAAAGGAAATAACTTCCATAAATAAACAAGTGCATATGTGAGAGCTCCCACATTTACTACCGGAGTTCATAGATAATTTGGCCCTGCTTATTTAGTACTTACTACAAGAACATGGATAATCAAGGCCTTAACTACCTCATCAGACTATTGTAAAGTTAGTAAGTTCCAAGTATGAAGAGGAAATTGAACCAGAGACATAAATCCATTATTATCAGCTATCTTATGAAGTGCCAAGAATTAAGCGGAAACTGAACCGGAGATATAAATCCGTTATTATCACTTATCTTATGAACAACTAAAAATGGAATCACCTTTTAGGGCTCATTGACAGATATCGCATATGATTTGCAAATATCAATAACAACTTTGGAATGTAGTTGATTTCTGTTTTTTTGTTAGAATTTTAAATCTAAGCGATACTTGGATAATGGAAAATTGGAAATGAGTTTTTAGAATGGAAAAAAGGTCTTTCATTAAGTAGGAGCTATCCCATAAGTACAACTTTCATTCATTTTACTCTGTTAAAAGGAAAAGTATACGTTACATTTGTCTGTTAGGAGTATCTACAACCTAGGAATATCAAACTCCCTATCCAGTGAAGGAAATCTCTCTAGATACATCTCAGTAGGGTTTTTTTTCATACTTTGTCTAAATTTTCAAATATATGAATAGTGTCTTGAATGTTCCACATCCCTGAATAAATATTATATGTCCGGAACTTTAGCTCCGTAACTTAGCAGCTTTCTTATTGCATATACATCTCTTTTAATTGACAACAATAAAGTTATACAATGTTAATTCAATGCCCCCGATATCTCTTTCTATGATGGATCTAGNAGGTTGATATTAATGTGCACACCTCAAATGCAAGTCCAAGAATCTCTTGTGCCAGATAGAGACAATCATTATGCACAATCACAGTAGCTTGGCATAGGGTGTTGAGCTCCTTAGCTGGCTTCAAACACACCAAAGACAATTCAAAAAAGTCAGACGAAAGCATCCTAAGACTATAAAATGGCATACAACATTATTATCATAAACAATTACATTCTTATGTTATGTTTAAATAACGTTAATATCAACTCTTACTTCCTGACATTGATACCTTTTATATATTTGACTGAAGATAGATATTAGGAACAACAGATAAACCTATTACAACCGATTGTAGTATCTACTGACACTGGATTGCTGAATCATTTTCATATTTGATATTTAAATATTGTGCATCCTTAAAAAATATCAAATACTATTATAATCTGCAAATTAAATGAAATGTGTTGATACACACAGATATGGAGCAAGGATTGTATAAAGTTCAAACAGAATTCTAGACACAATCAAAGGCCTAACCTCCTCACAGAATAGAATTGTATCTTAAACTCTGAATGGATTTTACATAGAAATGAAGTGGCTTAAGTAGAAGGAAAAAACATTGCTTCAGAACCCTACCTGGCCTCTTTGAATGTTACACTAAATTCACATGCAAGCAGTTGCAGTTTGGGATTTGATACCTAACTCTGTTTCATCTCTAATTATTGGGATGGTGTTTTATTAGGCACATACTGCAAGTGTAAAAAATATATATATACTTACATGTTACATTTTGGATGAGTAACTAGAATGATTAAAAAATATTAACAAAATAAATACTCATCACATGTACACCTAATTTTAGAAAAGATTAGTAGCAGCTATCAAAAATGAAGCTATTAAAGAGGTTGGTTTATCATAATATAGACAATAAAGAGAAGACTATACAGTACAATAATGGTCAAATGATACAGTTGTTGTTTACTCCAGGTTAGCAAATACATGACTTATATCATATGTCATAAATTGAGCTTATGATAGAGCTTAAGTAATAAAGTGGTTGTATGGGATTTTGGTATGGGACATTGTCTTCCTTATATGTATTGACATCCACACCATATGGTATATGAATCAAGCTTACCATTCCATCTTTTAATATATTACAGTTTGCATTCTCTGCCCCACATTCTTGTGTGTAAAACTCACATGGTATCAAAGCAAGGTTGAAGGGAAGCTAAGGAGAGTGGGTGAAGCCCTAAGAACTGTTGCAGATCAGACACAAAACAAGGTACTGAAAAAATTCATTAAAGACTACATGAAACTCTACAAATAGACCAAAATGAAAAAAATAAAAATTTTGTGTAGAAAAAATAAAAATTTTAAAAATATATTAATGATATTTCCAATTCATATGAGCTATACAGAAATAGTCTATCCACAGATTCCATGTTATAAATTATGATAATACAAAATTATATTTATCTGCAAAACAATAAACTGAAATTTGAAACACAAAACAAATAGGTTTGTAATCTGAGCGTCAGCCAAGTCCAAGTCAGCTCTGGCGAGTCTGATCCAAGTATGAGCCAAATATACTCAGCTAGTGTTAGCCACATACTCGTTTTAGACATGACTTGACTAGACTGGGAGGCCTAGGTGAATCTTAGATGAGTAAAAGAACATTGGTTTGAACCATAGTAGCATAATTCGAGTACGAATACGGATTCGAATACGATTCAGTAATATGAAATCAGTATATATATTTCCTCCATATTAGCAAGGGTCTATGGTCAAAACCAAGAACTGAAGGTAAGTATCTGCAAATCTATTTGTTTAAATAAAAACAACTTTTGAACACTATGACAGTGTTCAAATCATGTCGATAAAAATATGAGAAACATGATTACATACCTTCCATATAAGCAAACCCTGTTAGTTTTTTTACCATGTTGCTTTGAGGTGTTTTTCTTCAGAAGCAACAATTTTAGCAGACATTCTAGCCTTGATCCTGTGGAGAGCTATTGCAGTTTATGAGGGAGGTGCATTATAGATTCTGATGAGGGTGCAGTAGTCTTGTAGACATTGAGTAGTTGAGTAGGATGCATGCATGCTCTATCTGCAAAGGGTGCAGTTCCTAAGATAGATAGGGTGCATGCATGAGGAACATCTTCAGTTTATAGGCATATTGCATGAGAGAGAGATTATCTTGTACGATTTTAGTTTTATTTAGAGATGTTCTCTTCTAGTTAGGGTGAACTCATGCATGAGGTCGCACTCTTCGCTAGCAGGCTCTTGCATCAGGGTTAGGGTTTTATCTCTTCTAGAGAGGTGCACCACTCAAGGTGTCTACATTCATTGTAGACCTATCATCTCTTGTTATATAAAAGAGATGCCGAGCACTTCACTATGGGGTTAAACAAATGAAGTTTTGAGCTAGATGGTTTGTAATTTCTTTCAGTGAGGTGCTGTAGATTTTTATTTGCTTGTCCTAATTCTTAGACTTATGTGTTTGAGAGAGCTGATAAAACAACACAGCATGTCCAAAGTATTAAAATATCAATTGGATAATAATAACCAAAAGATGACACATGACTGCTGAGACTTTCTTCCTGATTAATCATCAAACTGGATTAATTTCCTGAACTTTTTAAAAAGTTCAGTTGGTGGAGGTAGAGGAAGGTGCTCATCGGTTGCAAAGTGAAATTCCTGATTCAGATAAAAAACAATTTAATATCTTCCTATAAGAAATGAGCCTGAAAATACTTTTAATTGCATCAACCTTATTACATCCATCCTACCACAGGTGTTGTGACATGATGTTTGAGACTACAAAATAGACCAAGATCCCCTTTAGTGCAGAATATATGTAAACATAATATCATTCAGAAACTCGATAGAGAAAATTGCAGATTATGGATAGAAAACAAACTTGTTAATTGGTACCTTTTTATTAAGTGTCCTAGCCTTGAATTTTGGGATCTTTTGCAATTCCTCTTGCTCTAACTGTTCCAAGCTCTTAACTTTGAAAATTTATATGAATAATCCAAATAGAGTATTATATTTTACATAACACAAAGAACATAAACTAGATTAATTTCTCATAGCCATACTAACATAAAATTCATAAGACTTATATTCTGATGGATACCTTCCCAAGAGAAGAAAATTAATGAAATCCAATCACAAATTCTTCAACATGAAATAGTTTACCCATTTAAAATTATGCCTTCAGATCTGTCACAATTGATCTATAACAAATAATATGAACAACAAAGCATGTTGTCTCTATAGCCTCTATCCAAAGGGCTTCACTAAGAGAGATCCAACAAGTAACAACATGCCACACAGTAACTAAACATTACAGCATGAACCCAAGAACATAAACATAAATGAAATGCAATTACAAAAATAAACATGCAATAGTTTGGGAATGATCTACAACAAAGCAATCTAGCTACAAACATCCATAGAAAAATTGCAGATGGTGTATTCCCTATATCCCCAGTTCAAAGGGTGGCCTGAATAAAAGAGACATAAAAAAATCAAACCACAAATTTTCATACATGCAAGTGAAAAACTGATGATGGTTCCTAAATAAAAAAGACCCTCTAAGTAAGATTTAAATTGCTCACGAAGACATATTTTAGTCTTCTCAAAGCATTATGAACATTTCTTATTTGGACATGCATACAAAGGAGTTTCCAAGTGTGTTGTCCTGGACTCATTCAGAACTCAGAAAACTGTTGATGGTTAAAAAAGGGCCTAAATAAAAGAGAAGTGAATGAAAAACTAATTCTGGTGTTGTCTCTATAGCCTCTGTTCAAAGGGCACGAATGAAAAAGATATGACAGTGTCACACATAAATTCAAATTGCTCTTGAAGAACATCTTATGATATATTTCTGACTTTCCTTCCTCTAACTTCTACATAAAATATTAGAGGCTTTCAAAAAATCACCACTCACTTTGGTGGACGTGCATGCAAAGAAGTTTCCAAGTGTGGTGTCCTGGGCTCAATCATAAAACCTCTAGCAACTGATTCACACCAATGCTTATCTAGAATTTGCATTTAGAAAGATGATTTATTCAGAATCTAGGGCAACCAATTGTAGACACCAAAACATTTATTTTCATATTTCTCTGTTCTTTGACATTTCCTCTTATCCATCACAAATTATATGGGAAAAACCCTTGAATATTTCGGTTAAGGCATGAAATTTCTTCTCTCCATCATTAACATGGTAAAAATCAGAGTTGAATCTGGTTGTTAACGTGTTTTGCATGAAACCCCCAAATACCATGAGAGGGGTAAAGATGAATTCCTTACCACAGCTGAATCTGCAGATGACGAAGCAGAAGAGTGTTGCAAAGACCACTCCATTGTCTTCAAATGGAATTCCTGTCAAGTTGCAGCCAAAACAATATTTAACTTGATGCAAAAAGAATTTCTAAGAGGTTTGACCAAGTGTTAAGATGCATATAAAGAGATAAAATTTATTTAATGTGTTTGGTGCCCAAACTGAACCTGAAACTCTGGTAATTGAGGAATAGTCTTATGCAGTGGTGGCAATAGCGGAGCCTCCAATATCTACAAATTACAAAAAGGATGAGAACATGCCTGAAAATTCAGGTGGAATGAAAAGAAATGAAAACTAGCTTGTAATAGTTTGTGTTGCATACTTACTTTTTTGTTGAGTGGGTGTGCTTTGAACTTTGGAATTTTGGCAAGCATCTCGTCTTCAATCCCATCCGCACTCTTAAACCTGAATAAATAAAAGAAGAATATGTCAGAAATGTATGTTTCTTTTCAAGCCCTTATGGTTTGCTTGTAAATAATCAAATGCACTAGTGCAAGTTAACATTCACACAAACTTGAGAGTTTGTAAATAATTGATTCCACAATATACCTTGTAGGACGAATTCTCTGAGCTATTTCAATTCCAGGATCCTTCGGTATTGTGAGTATTAATGTTTTGTACTTTTGAAAAGGTGCACCAGTACCATCCTGAAATAGATTTCTTCTGCAATGAGACACTGGGGACACTAACCACATAAAACACTAAGGAAAGATGAATGATATTGTTCTTACATGAGCTAGGGATTGCTTGTGGAGCTGCTCAGATGTTCTACACTAAAAAAAAAACACTTTTTCAACAACAAAAGCAAATAGAAAGTGAATTTCGGTAACTACAAAAAATCATGGTCATTATCACAATTTACACTAGGTAGGAAAGGAATATGCATAAAATATCCAAGATGTAGGATTGCTAAAAGCACACTCTACCTTCAAGGCTGAGTTCCATTTTCTTTCATTTTTTTATCGATAGAAGCGGTTGAACCTTTGTTTGGATTTGTTTTGTGTGGAAAAATGTGTTCTCTTACCTTAAGTATCTGAAAGAAAAATTAAAAGAAAATTATTAAACTAATAGACATACAACTCTCTCTCTATACCAAACATGCATCGCTCTCCCTATCCTAAACATAACCCATCCGCACAATGCATGTTAAAAGCATTCAACAAAAACAATATCAACAAAATGAAGATTCAATTAAACAATCATGTCACCTGCCTTAATCGTCCTGCTTCAAGCTTTTGCCTTTCCACTGCTTGGTTTTCTTGTGCAGCACTCTTTTCAGCACAATATCTGAAAATTACATTATTACACATGGATGTTAATGGATAATATATATCTTACTTGGTATTTACCACATACAATGGGATTACCACATTTTCCTAACAAAACTTTCCTGTCTATGGCTTGTTTAGTATTTTTAACTTCTGTTGTGCAATTTCATCTTGAATTTGCTTGTTTGGACAACTTGTTTCCTGCAGACTTTGCTACGGAAGGCTTGCTGAGGAGATGAGCATCTTTATTGACAGCCTTTTGAACCACCTTAGGTATAACTTGTGCACTAGGAGTATGAACCTCCATCTCTAAAATTCCAATTTAACATGCAAAGCATGAGCAACTTCCACCAATACCAAAATTATAAGTACATTTGAAGTTTAATTCTTTCAAAAAACAGATTGTACAGATCTTCATATTTCTCAATTTCAGGTAGAATATATGATAATTAAATCAAAATTGTGAAGGATAAAACATTCTTTATCCAAAAATCAATGCAATTATGGTGAAATACATAATTCAGAAATACCTTCCATACAAAGGCCCCAATGCTAAATATAGCATACGAGTTGCATGCAGTAGCCTTTTATAATAGGTGTCGGTGAAATATATGTAAATAAATCAATTTTTAGTAGATCAAATTGCTAATTATGGTTCCCTGATTACATGGATGCCTTCCATACTAGGGCCATGACGTTAAATATAGCATATAAGTTGCACGCAGTAGCATTTTATCATAGGTGAAATACATGTAAATAAATCAATTCTTAGCAGATCAAATTGCTAGGTTCAAGGTGTTATTCATGTCACTCATTGTGATGCTTGATGTAATGTTGTATTATGTTTATTCTTGGTGCTTGATGAATGAAGATTGTTGGAGATTGTTGCAGGATTTGTAAGTCTCATATACTAGAGCTTTTTGTTGGCAGTTTGAGGAATTGCTTGTTGAGATTTTGGCTACAGGAGATTTGAGAAGAATTAAAATAGTGGAAGTAGCAAAGAAACATGTTGAATGCATTGCTAAAAAATGGATCAAACATAGATATTGCTTGGACTCACATTAGATAGACATTGAACTCATTATAGGATTTGTAATCTACTAAAGCTTCTGGTTGATGATTCAAGCAATTGTGTGTTGAAATTTTTTGTCAAGTATTCCAATGCCGAGGAGATTTGAGAAGAACTATAACAGTGAATGCACAACCAGGAAGGGATAGATATTTTCAATTGCAAGGACCAAGATACAACGGGCATCGAAGGAAAATTTAGGAATCAGATTTATAACAAATGCAAGGATACATATTATGGACTGATATTGGTTACCCATTGTATCTGGAAGGAATTTTCCACAAATGGATGATTAGGGCAATTTCAAACTCATAACAAATGCAAGGATGCTCAATTTAGGTAAGAGAGTGTCAAGAGAGCTAGACTTGTAGAAAATGCAAAGGCTCAAAATCGATTGGTAACTTGCACCAAATAGTGTTGTGAGCCAATTCAAAGTGTCTGAATGATCCAGGCTAGAGGACAGGAGTTGGACCATATTTCTGCATGAACTCATCTATGTCTATTAACATGGTTGTTATCCTATACTTAACACATGGGTGACATTCAAGTTGACTTCCTATACCTTGGTAGTTGTTCCTACCTTGATTCCCTATTTCTTATGCATTTGAAGTTTTGTACCATTTTGCTTGAATGTGTTTCTTGATAGTGTTATTACCTATATGAAAATAATTTTGTGTTAAACGGTGAATTTATTGATTTAAATATATTAAAATGTGTGAGCTACAATAGCTACATCAATGAATATTATTCTTGTATTTGAAAAGGTGGGTATTGGAATTTCCCTAAGATTTCAATTGAAATGGCTCTTTGGAAAAGCATTTTATTTCACACCAAATGGGGGGTTTTGGAGCTAGGTTTATATTTCAAATCTATCGATCAATATAAATAAATTGAGTATGTGACAAGTTTTGGAAAGAGGAAGACAAATATTGCAAACAAAGGAAGAGAGAATTGTTCCAAACTTCCATGCCACATTGACCATCTAGAAATCCATGTTGAAGCTCCCAAGCTAGAAAAATACACTCAAATCAAGTGTCCAAAATTGACAAAGGATCTAATCTAACTCCAACATCACACTGGAAATGAATAAAATCCACCTAACTAGGAGAAAACTTTGAAGAAGACCATACGGTAATTAGGAGCCTTGCAAGAAATATTTGTTTTACTCCCAAAAAAAATCCCATCAAGAGCTAGATCATAAATTGAAGCTACACCTTCCACTTTTAATAGTAACATTGTAATTAGGATGTAATATGACAAGTTTGTCATTGAAAACAACAGGGACTAGAAGCCACATGATCATTTTTGAGATTTAAGTGGGTTCCAACAAACATGCTCAAATTTACATTTCCTCCAATTGGGTTCTTGCATAGTGGCATAAAGTTTGTTTATAGCTCAGAAGGCAGAAAAAGAGATTGTTATTGTAAAAGCATAAATTATAAGTATGTTGACTATATGAAGGACGAAATATGAGTTTGGCATCAAAATCAAAAGGGACTAGAAGCCACAAGATAATTTTTAAGACCTAAGTCGGTTACAAACATGCTTGAATTTACATCTCATCTAGTGGGATCTCGCGAAGTGGCATGATGTTTGTTTATAATTCAAATGTAGAAGTGAATTATTATTGTAAGAGCATAAAAATATAGATGATAATGTAATATGGGGATAAATCTCTAGGTTAGTACCATATTTAGTCAAACTCAGCAAGTCCATCCAACAGAGTCAGCTGAAGTCAAATAAAGGAAAAACTTAAAAGAGCTCTTCTTTAATCAGTATTCTTGCTGATTTCCCTAGAGACGTTAAAGTTGAGAGAGAGTTTGGATATTGTTTGTGTAGTCAGAGTGACCGGATTCATCCATCCTAGCCTCGTACTCGTCCATAAATTAGGGAATTAGACATCCTAGCCCGATACCCAGATTGGAATAGTCCAACAATCAGGGAATCAACAATATTACTCTGATTGTTCAGGATTTGGTAACTTTATATTTTATTGAAGGATTTGTTTATGGTTGAACCTGGATCCAAATCATCCAGGAATCTAGAATTAGCTAGATGGTTCTGATTCCTTAGAATGGACACAGAAGAAAGATGACTAAAAATGATGCCAGTTTAAGTCAACTTGGGATTGTTCTCAGGATCTATGTAACGTAATGCCAATGAAAGATTTTCCCTGCTTGATCAAAATACTATGCAATAGAAGCATACAATTTGGTTTCAACAGTAGTATTTCCCCATACAAGGGAATGTTTGGCATGGCAACTTCACTATGTAAATTAATGATCCTTAGTAACAAAGAGTGCACATTGTTTGGTCGATGTTTGTATACATATTTTGTTAGTGCCCATTTTTAGATTCAATATAATCCTCATGTCTACACTGAAGGTGAAATTGATGTATCTAAGCTATGGGTTTAATATTTTTTAGGGGGATGATATAAAAATGAATTAACTGTAAATGTACAAGTGTGCATAACCAAGGATTTATCAGGTGAATTAAATGGAAATCTAGTAAGTACACCATTGGAAAACTTGTATAGTAATTACTATGAATGTAGGAAGAGGGCATTAACTTTTACATATTTGCAGTTAGAAACCTAGGGTTTTAAAATAATGTTATGAATGATAAAAAAATAGGGTTAGGGTCCCAAATCTCCAATTCCTTATTTTGGAACGTGTGCTAAATCCACACCAAATTCTTCAGACAATTCCAATGACACCCATTGGGATTAGTTAATCTACATTTGCAGAGATAACCACGGAGCATGTGTCCATCACATAGGCCCCTGGCCAGGCAGGAAGGCACATTTCAACCCTTGGCGTTTATGAATATCTTAAGCATATTCCTCGACCTATTGTTTGTTCATGCCTCACATGCATTCTATTTAAAAGAATTTGGTTGTGCTTTGTAAGAGGATGGTAGGATATCTCTATTCAAAGATTTTCCCAGAGGTTTGGGTTCTCAGGATCTACATACAGTCTTTGTTTATTTCAAATATTTTCCCATAGTTTTGGGTTCTCAAGATCTACCCCACTAAAAGGCTCACCCAAAACAACCAAAATCAATCAATATTACAGTAATTCCCTCACCCAAGGGAGTGTCAAAAAAATTCAGACAGGAAGAAATCTTGTACCTTAGAGTGCTTAGGCCCAGGTCGATCACAAATATTGAGACGTATGCTTGTTCATGACTTAACCATGCCTTATGGATGCCATGGATACCTGATACTCTTCTTACTACAGGATGGACTAAGATGTTCAACAATTTTTTCCACAGACCACAAGCTCCCTTCCTCAAAATTCAAAAGGATAAAAATTCAAGTAAATTAGTATATGTTGAGCTAACAATGTTTATTATTAATCTAAATTCAAAATTAATTATGATGTTTTTAAGTAGTTCTGTGGATCGTAACCAAGTACTCTTAGTTGATGCATTACTTCGCTAATTTGTTTTTATTATAAGGTTTATTTGTTGTTATTTGTGTATGTGGGTAAGTGTTGTGAATAATGCACATGAATAAAATCAAGAATTTTAATTTGCATGACATTATTTATCATTGACTACCCAAACAAAACGTGATGAATTTGAGTAGTGTGTAGAAGGACGGTATACAATAGCTCATGGACGTTTTATGCACTAAGTTTAACTCAATGCTTAATTGCAAAGGGAGCAGAGCCTTGACCTAGTGTAGTGCATGGTGCAAGGTCTACCATGGTAGGAAGTTGTACGCATAAACCCCAATGGTTATCTTAATCAATTCAACCATTCATCCAAGGCATGCTTTAGGAAAATGAGTCAAATTCAATCAAGTACCTCATATACAAGGTCTCTATGTCAATTGGAGTTGGATATTAAATTGTTTGCATAACAACACTCCATTCCAATCACTAAATCACAACTTGGAATATAAGGCTATCAAGCCTACCATGAAATATCAAAGAGAAAATTATATCCAAGTCAAGCCAACTTAGTAAGTCCAAGTCCAACAAACCCTTAGTCATGCATGTTCGTTGTTAATTCTACCATGTGATGTCTAAAAGCGAAGTAGGTCCAAGTAAATCTAACCATGCTATGTGCTACTAAGTTAGTCCAAGTGAAGCTAACCAAGTGAAACCAAATGTCCAAGACCAATTTGACACGCGTATCTTTCTATGTTATCTAAGTAATCTACATTCATAGGAAAGAGATCTTAATTTGAAAATACAAATATTAAATTCATTAAATCACGACAATTTTTAATTTATGTAAAATCTAAATTTTTTTTTCAAATGGAAGATTTTATTTTGTTTTTTTGTTTTGTCCTAAAAGGTTGACAATGATTATGTGGCATGGTAACAAACTATGTCAATGGTACATGTACCATGTGTCTATTGTGTGTGACACGTGTTTCACAATGTGCTACGTGTGGTGCTTATGGTGCAACTATGGATTATGTGGTATGTGTGGTGCAAGGGGAACAAAGTGTGTCTATGTGGTGTTTATTGCACAATTTGAGTTGTGTGTTGGGTAGTCTAAAGGGTTGAACTGATCAACTCAATAATTATATTGATTCAACTAACTCTAATCCTTATGGAGTTATCAAGTTACTTAGTTATGTTGAGTACCAGTTTGACATGGTCAGATGACATGGGCCACCAAACTATACAAATAAACATTATGTGGAAAATCCATGGGGTTCCGAGGAAAGATTGCTCCTAGGGGGGTGTGTGAGACTCCTGTAATGGTTTTTTTGTTCATGACTAAGATCATTGATAATGATTTAGTGTCTCCCTCCTTGATCTAGATATTATCTACCTAGAAGGAACTTGGGATCATTAAGGAGGAAAATATGATGAATAAATTGATAAATAAATATGACAAGGTCAATAAAATATTATGTTTCTAAAAGATATTTTTTTATAAAATATAAAGAAAGTGATATTGTGAGTCATTTAGGTGATATTAGTATGTTGCTCATATGTCATTACAAACATTTAAGCGTCATTGGGATTAATCAGTATCCATAATTATTATCAAATGCACCATCATTGTAGACATTGGTGTTGTTGTCATCATTATCATCAATGTCATATGCTACATCAACATCATTTTCATCATCATGCTCATATAGTCAAGTCCCTGGGCTAGTTACCTCTATGAATATTTTAGAACTCACTTGATGTCCATGTCTCTATTATGGTCAATTTAATGCATTATGGTGAATTATGTTTCCATTAGAACCAATCACTATCAAATAGTGCTATAATCACCTACAGCATCGTTATTGGAATTGATATCATCATTGTCATCAACATTCTACTAAATATTGTAGAAATCATCATTTCCATATTTACCATTGTCAATATAAACCAAATTGTTTGGCGCCAACAGTTTGTTTGGACAGGATATTTGGTGCCAACGAGTTGGTTGAGTAGTCATTGATGAAATTGGAGGATGAAATCTCCATGGGTTCAGGAAAACCGACCATCAACCACGAATGTCTTAATAGAGGTAGGTGGAGAGCTTTTGGGTCGAGATTTTGGTCGACAGTTGAATTTGCATAATAGTTTTTTTGTTTTTGTTATATATATTTTGTTTTATTTTTATTATTTTATTATATAAATTATATTTTTTTGTTTTGTTTTTGTTATATATTTTTTGTTTTATTTTTATTATTTTATTATATAAATTATGTTAATTGGTTATAGATTATATTTTTTAATAATTATCATATAAGTTGTTTAGTTTTATAAATTAGGATTAATATAAAATTTAATTAATTTGTGTTTTATATAAATATAATCATTTGTGTTTTTTATGAATATAATATTTGTTTTAATCGTATTTTTTGTTATAGTATAAGTATATATAATAAAATTGGATCGAGGACGTTGGTCGAGAAGAGTTGTGCAAATCGTGAACCAGGTGGGTGGTCATGACGTCAGATGCAAAATTTACGTGGCCACTAATGCATAAAGGAGGTTTAACTTGATAGTGATGAGGAGAGGTCATCACTGCATTATACATATCATATTCTGTGAGGTCATGAGGCCTGTATTAAGAGGTCGAGGAATCAAAAAAATTTCCTAAAACTTCAAGATGGGGTCGGGCCTCTACCTTTATATTGCACATGGATCGGAGACTGCTTCTGGGGAAACACCCTATTTTAATTATAATCGAGTATTTGATTGGTTAAAATATTGTTCTTGTTGCTTCCACTAGTTCAATCATTATATATTAGATCAGCTGCTATGACGTTTTAAAGGAAATCAGCCTAGTGAAGCTATGTCGACTGGTGAAACTGGACATTCGACGACCACAGATCATGAATATAGTTATATTGAAGTTAGAAAATCACCTCAGACCTATGGGGCTTGCAGGGACTCTTAGATTGTCGAAGGATCAACAACTAGCTATATGGATGCTTCTAGCTAAGTATCGATATGGTACTAGTTCTAGTACCTAATTCTTAATTGACATAGGAACCTAATTTTCCTTTGGCACGCGCTTAACAGGGTTTCCTTCAATGGTGTAGTAGGGATAAAGATGGTCAAGAGAAAATTCGTGCAATTGCTTTATTAGATCTTTGAAGATCGAGGTGCATGGCACAAACATTACTAATAGAAGGTAGAAAAATTACAAAATTTACACTTCACTGTCAAATTTGCAATTTTCCATGACACAATTAAAAATGACTAACATAAATGACTAATTCATATTCTTCTAGCTAGTCATTTTTTATGCCGTGACTAAATTAGTCATTAATTTTAGTCGTTTATAGTTGGGTCAATCAAAATTGCTCATATTTAGTAGTAAATCACTTGAAAAAGATGTGGTGACTAGAATTTTTAGTCACCTAGTAGCTAATTCCTCATTTTGTACTAGTGACAGCTTATGCTCCTTGAGCAATTGCAATGTCAATATTAGATGTTCTTCATTCTCTTCCTCATTCTTAGAATAAATAAGAATGTCATCAAGGAAAAAAACAACAAACTTGTCCAAATACCTGCTGAAGACACTATTCATAAGGCACTTAAATGTAGCTGGTGCATTTGTGAGACAAAAATGGTACCACTACAAACTCATAATGTCCATACCTTTTTCTAAAGGTTGTCTTATGAATATCTTCATATTTGATTCTTACCTAATGGTAACTAGACCTCAAGTCAATCTTGAAAAAGACCTTTGCTCCTCTCATTTGATCAAAGAGGTCATCAATCCTAGGTAGCGGGTATTTATTAATCACAACGACTTTGTTCAGCCATCTGTAATCAATACACAACCTAAGTGTACCTTCTTTATTCTTCACAAATAGAACTCATGCTCCCTAAGGAGACACACTTGACCTGATATACTTCTTCTCCAACAACTCTTACAGTTCCATCTTCAACTCTATCATTTCTGGTGTACTCATTCTGTAGGGTTTCTTGGACACTAGTGCTACTCCTGACACAAGTTCAATTCTAAAATAAATGTCTCTATTTGGAGGAAGGCCTGGAATTTCATCAGGAAAAAAATCCCTGAATTCCCGCAACACCCGATAGTCCTACAACCTTAGGAGTATCATTCTCTATTGCCTCCAAAACATGGGCAGCATACAACTGACAACCTTTCCTACAGAACTTCTTGAGCTACATTGCTGAAATATTCCTAACATAAATCATCTTTGGAATGCCCCTTACAATTCTTGGGTTCCCTTCTTCATCGATGCACTCAAAATTCTTATTATAACAGTCGAGCTTTACTCTGGGAGATTCTAACCAATCCTTTCCAATCAAAATCTCATAAGAACCAAGTGGTAGAATATTCATATCTACATAAGTGACTGATCCATTCATGACCAATGGAAATTTCTCTACCACTTCACTAACCTTTCTCTTAGTTCCAGTGGCTAGTTGAACTAACCATGATTTACTATGCTTTAACTTCTTAAAATCACAAATCTCGACTACTCTAGGAGTAATGTAAATGTGAGTTGATACAGGGTGAGTTAAAACAGAAATAGATTTCTCATTAATATTACCTGCAAGTTCAACCAAATTATACTAGTGATCTTCCTGGAAGTCCTCTAGCACTGGATAAATCCTAGGGATAGTTCTTGCTACTTGAACCACTGTTTCAACTTGTTCAATGTTGTAAGATGGATTTGCATTCCCATCCTCCAGTGGAAAATTCTTGCACATGTGGAGTCCTCCACATTTCCAACATTGGAGTCCTCCACATTTCCAACATTGGAGTAGTTCTATGTTCTGTTGTGGATCTCTTGGATTTTCTCCCACCTCTCTAGCTAGCTTACTCCCAGCTTGTGATGGCCTCTTTTGCTAATTCCTGAAGTTAGAAGGTTTGAAACCTTTATTCCTTTGGTCAGAATTATTATTCTTTTTATCCTTCCATGGCTTATGTTAATTAGGTTTTCCTTTTCTTTGCTCACAGAAGTACTTAGCCATCCTGATATCCTCTTCCATAGTTCTAGTTTCATAAAACTCAATTTTGTCTTGGTATGCTTGAGGTAGCCCACTCAAAAAATGTTGGATCTTAACTTTATCATCTTTGATGTATTTAAAATACCTCAAAATTTCCAGGAACTTGTATGCATATTCTTCCATGGTCTGTTGTCCCAAACTCAGTTCATGGAATTCTTAGATCTTTTCATCGTAGTAACTGTTAGAAAGGTACTTCTGCTTGAAACACTTATGGAATTGCTTCCACACAATCTTCCTTTCACTAGTCTTCCTTACTTTCCCAAAGTGGTCCCACCATATGGATGCTCTTCCAATCAAATTGAAGATGGATACCCTATCCTTCATATTTCCTCAATAGTCTTGGACTTGGAAATATTTTCTCATTCCCAGAAGCTAAGCTTCAGCTTCTTGACCGTTCTTTACCTCACCATTAAAGGTAGGAGGCTTGGCCTTCTTGAATTCGTCACGTGAGAGGTTCTTGTAGCAACTCTTTTTCTTATCCTTGTGAGAGGAAGAAGTTGAACCGGTGGATCCTTCAGATTCAGATGACCCAATAGGAGATATCTTTCTTCTTTTGGCAGTGCTTTTACTTCCTTTTGGATGTACTGCATGATTCCCATAGCTCATCCTTCTCTAGATGTCTGTCAAACTCTGCAGCATGGCTACATTCAGATGATCCTACTCCTCTTGAGTCTTAACCAATCTTTCATTATTTTCCCTATAACTTTGCATCTCCACCCTTAGGCTTCTCATGGTGTCTACAAAATATGGGGGAGTATCTTGAAATATTTTCCCATTAGACTCTGTTTCAACATTTCCAAGAAATATGTTTTTCCCCATAACATCTTCCTCATGCTCATAGAGAATATGTGCATCATCATACATGTCATAGGCTCTCATGGCTGAGCCAAAACCAACTTTACCGAATTGCACTATCTGGAATGATTCCTTTGAAGGTGACTATGATTCTACAAAATGTGTTCATAAACATAATTGTTACCTGCATAACATTCATAGGAATTCATAAATCACATACCTTTATTTGGAAAATTCCTATATTGACAACTTGTCCCAATATAATCTTTTCTTTTCATAAACAACTACTGTCTCATGGGGACAACACAGGTCAAGGGAGCTTGCCCCCTTGTGGCTTCATATTTCATTTTCGCATAATCTGGTCCATAAAATCACTGCCATTTTTCAAATTTCTGGCACCTGCCAATCCCACTGAAAAACCTCTTGAATTTCCCTATTTCAGAAAATTTTCTATTTTCCTCCAATCGGCAAACTCACCAAAGTTTTCCAACATGTTGGCTCAACTCACCTTTCCCTTTCGATGTGTCAAAAAAACTCATCATTTCCTTTAGATCGGGAAAACTCTGCCTTTTCTCCCAACATGTCAGCAAAACTTCAATTTTGCTTCCGACACATCGACAAACTTGTTGTTTTCTTCCGATCGTCTCACCAAAATTTTCCAACGTGTTGGAAAAACTCACCGAGGTAACCCAACACATCGGAAAAATTCATCTTTTGTTGATGACATGGAAATTTTGACACTTAGAAAATTTTTAAATTTTTTTCCTTCTTTCTTTCCTTCATCAGCGAAAACTCAACTTTTCGCACAACACAGATTGGAAAAAATTCGACATTTTCACCCGACACGCATCGGAAAAACTCATCAAGTTCTCCCGACATGCATCAGCGAAATTCTCCCATTTCACCCAACATGGATCAGCTAAACTCCTCGAGTTTGGCCGACATTTCCATACTTAGAAAATTTTTGAAAAAAAATATGTCTTTTCTCTGCCATCAGCTAAAATCTCCAAGTTTGGCCGACATGTGTCGACGAAACTCATCCAACACAACCAACGTATCGACAAACTCACCATTTTTTTTTGGATTTTTCAACACTTGGAAAATTTTCCAAAATTTTTCTTTCTTCTCCTTCTCTATTGGCTCAACTCAACCTTTCACGCCGATGCCATCAGCGCAACTCAACCAGTTCAGCTAACATGTATCGTCGGAACTTGGAAAACTGAGCCGACATAGAAACTTAAAAACACTTAGAAAAATTTTAGAAATATTTCTTCCTCGTCGATGCAATTTATAATTTCATGTCGAAACAGTTGTTGCAAGCCTCGTCGGCTCGACTCACCTATCTCATCTGACAAGAAAATTTCCAACACTTAGAGAATTTTTTGAAAATTTCTCTTGTCTGCTTCTTTTTTTTTCTGTTGAACACAGAGGGTGATATAATCTCTATCAACTGCTCTTCATTTCCCATTGAGGTCCAATGCTACAACCTTGCTCAGATACCACATTATCATGTCCCCTCTCGCCCGAGAGGACGCGACTACGACATTGCTGCTATCATTTAGGCGGGGAAACTAGGCCCATGAACATAATAATTAAAATGCATTGCACTAACATACATATACATATGCAATATACAATGGAAGCAAAATACACTCATTAAAGCATTCAACATGTTCATCATAATTCATTAAACAATTACAGTTGCAGAGACTAAACACAAGATATACTTAGGAGAGTGTGTTCATCAACGTTCCACCCAACCATAGGAGACTATGCTAATCAATCTCTCAGCAACACTTCCACCCCCGATCTGGGTATGATTCCCACAAGGAATAATAGAAAAAAAATAGGCTCACACATAGACAAATACATATCAAAATCCATCCAATCCAAAATTACATTTGGGTTTATCAGGCTGGTACGGAGGTGGAAGGTTGAATTTCTAAGCTAGTGGGATCAACCACAGAGCTATGGAAACCTACACAAGATCTATCTTGGATTTCCCAACACCTACACACCCAACACAAGGAAACATCCCCTTCTCTGCTACATAGTCCCTTAGGATATGCCTTCGATTTCAGTGCTCTTCAGGGTGTGCAAGAAAGAACAAGAAACCCCTCTCGATCTCTCCATGTGGTTCCTTCCTACACTAGGTTTATCAAGCTAATTCTCCCCTCTTCCACTCCAAAATGGTGCAGACCAAAACACAGGATGCACACACACAAAATACAAGTTTTGGGTTTGAGGAAAAAGATCTTGGGAACCAAATTCGATAATGGTGAGTGGAGAAAAGTGACCGAGGGTGAGCAATTCATTTCAAAAATGTTTTATTGGGCTTCATGTAGACAAACGAGACTCCTTCCATTCCCCAATTCATGGATCTATTCTCCCATTGACTGTGCAACACCAAAAACAAAATTTCCCAACCATGTGAATGACGGAATGACAACCAAAATGTCTAGGAGAGATCCCAGCCACTGAACATTAGAAAAAACACTTCCCAACCATGGGGAAAACAAAGGAAACTACTACAAAACGTGAGCAAAAACGTCCAAGAGTTCCCAAACGCATGAGGAAGAGAGGACGTCTATGCATAATGAGTAAGTAATGAAGTTTTGGGTTCTTACTTGCCCATTAAGCTAAAACATGTTTTTCCAAAATGGGTGCTCTGCCCAATTTGAATTTGACTCCCATACCCTTCCCTCCCCCATCTATTAACTAACTCAAGCACTTATGGAAGAAATAAATGATTGGAACAAGAAGAAAAAATGGGTAGTTGACATCTTGATGGGTTTTCCCTTTGACATTTGTATTTTCCCCATTGGCTCAAATGTTTGAATGTCCCCCCTCCTATCCTTAGGAAACCATGCCCCTGTCCCTTTAATGTTGCATTGACATAGCTGTTTGTGGTTATTTTAATGAAATTTCATATTTACATGATGTCCAAACTATACTGTGCCATCAACTAGCACGATAACCATCGACATCGATTGTAATTTCCAAAACATAAAACACTAAATCTACAGTGGGGCCTTTTCCTTAAGCTCCACACCATGATTAAATACAATATTTACATCATATATAATTTAATGCAAATAGGGTCAAAACTAGGGTGTTACAATTCAGAAATGGGAGGAGTAGGGGATGGGAGAGCTTGCTTAACGTGGAAGTCAAGTCACCCCATGGGAATTCATTCCATACATCTAGGCCCTGAGAGGGGGATTTGCTAGGGAATTCATTCATTCATTCCTTCACTCATTGATCCCCATTCCAATTGCTCATCCATTGTAGACATGAGGAGGAGAGCCGAGAGCCATGTGTGAATTCCACCACAATCCTATGTGTGCAAGATGATGTGTATTCATGTAAATTGGGAAGGTTGTGGATGTAATATCTCTATTTGTTTACTATTATGGACCTTCTATACCTACCTAGGATAGTATTTGAGGGAAATAAACACCCGAGGGGCTGGGAGGAAGATAAGGGAACCTTACTCAACTGTGCATGGAGGAGAAGAAGCTGTCGAGAATGGATGAAGCCATCAAGATGCCATAGTTTCATAGTTGAGTTTGATGGTGAACATTGTTTATAATTTCTAGGGTGTTGGATTGAGAAACCCAGTTGAGTGTTGGCTTATCCTTAGGGTTGGTGTGTAGTGCTTTGAGTGAGCCTGAGAGACTCCTTAGTGGCTAACATAACCCAACTCAAGGGCGGTCTCAAATAGTTGACAGAATATAGGCTGGGAAGAGACCTGCAGTTGGGTGGAACATTACACCCACATAACCAGTTGCTGGGAGTTTTTACAATTCGAAAGACAAGTATTCATGTGTACTAATGTCCACAATGGTTATGTGATGATTTTTAACTGTTATGTTGAATTGAATGGCATGATAGCTTGGTCGATGCAATAAAATGTTGTTTAATGCTTGTATATGAGTTACCTTTGTGTATGAGTGTCTATAATGGATTGGGTGTTGAATGAATGGTTATTCATGGTTGAATTACATGGAATGATAACTTGAATTGTTCATTAATTTTCCTTCTCATTGATTGAAATGGGTTTTATCAGTACATGATTATACCTGCAAATAGGTTTTTGTTATATGCTTGACATGAATGCATTGCTTGTTGCTAGACTATGATGAATACATTAGATTATTCATGGTGTTGGGTTGTAGCTCAATTGTATTTTGGTTGTATATGCTGAATTTATTTTTCATAAGTTCTATAAACTCTATGAAGGTGCAATAAGGCTAAAGGAAGTATGCATTAATTGTTGTATAAACAAGACGACCCATGTAGGATTTGTTTTTTAGTTACTTATACAATTCATTGTGTATGTTTCCCTATGTTTTTCCAAGTCTTAGGAATATTTAAGGTTTGGATTTGCATTATTGAGATTTAATGTCCTTGTGCATTGAACTGGAACATACTGAATGGATGCATGTTCCTCATTATGCTTAGGTCTGCATAAATAAAGTGTTTAAACACTTGTTGTGCATGATTGAAGGCTTCTGCAAGTGTCCTTATGTTTTGATGAAGTCACAATAGGAAATTGAAATGCCATATTCATGTCAAAATCATGTTTTGTAGGACTTGATGTTGTTCACGAAAACACACCCTTATAACCTAGGGTCTCTGAGGTTACCAACGTACTAAGTTAGCTTCCAGATAGTCATCCATTTCAGAATTTGAAATAGAAATAGGAACAAATTAGGCATACCTTATTTATGATGGTCGATCCTAGCTTTTCTTCTCTTCAAATTGCTTCCACGGCTTCCAGGGGATCTCCAACACCTGTAAAGAGAAAGATATTTCCTGCAATATCTTATATATTATATGAGTGGTTAATTAAATAACATGCTTATAATGAAACAATAAGATAATTAAGAAATCACAATATATAAGAGTGCAAAGCTGTTACGGAGAGAAATTCCTATGGCTTGGGGTACCACAATAGACAACTTGACTCCAGAAATCAATCCTTTCCAATATGCAATAGAAATTAAATGTCTAACACTAAAGGATCAGAACTCGTACCTTATTTCGGATGGTTGAAGTAGATCCCCGTTGAGCTTTCAAACTTCAGCTTGAATTGATAGATTACTTTCTCAACAACAAGTAAAAAATACAAGAATTCTATATATCATGGTGTTAGATATATTCTAGCATATATAATCAATAATGTAAAAGCATTTGACATAATCCCATGGATAAAATATTCATTCAAATACACA
>LPNX010258825.1:109402-141913 GCA_001517045.1 Pseudotsuga menziesii
GTGTATGTACGCAATTATAGGTTTAAAAGCCACTTATATAATTTTTCATATGTTTTTAGGGATGATCAGGGAAACATTATAGGACAAAAAGTGGTCCATAGGGTCTAATGAGTCTGCAGCAGGACAGGGGAAGGCCATACAAAGTGTGATTCACCTGGAGTGGTGAAATCCGCTGTAACAGATGCCCCCTAATGTGTGAGTTCAGAGGGGTCATACAATGGAAAAAATACATTATAATTCCATCCCAGAAGTGGAGTGATGAAGGATCCCAAATGGAAGACCAGCCACCCAATCAACATAGTACAATAATACAACTCTGCATATAACTGCAAGTACATATAGAAGTCCCAGATACATAAGAGTACAATGGCCATGAATAGGCATGATACATGATATCAAATATGTGGTCATCGCCACATACAATATACATAGATCAAAATCTCCATGATGAAGATATACAAAGGACCATGATCTCCAAAAATGGCTGAAGATATATAATAGATCAAGATCTCCATAGTGGCTGGAAATGTATGACATATACTGGAATCAAGTCAGGAGAGCTGAAATTTCATGAACACTGGCACGATCAAGGAGGTAGCATATAAGAGATGCCACCAATTTGGAAAGTCTTCTACACAAACCACTACGAGTACATGTCCTACTATGCAAATAGAGGTGTCAAGGTCAAACATAGTAGTCCATCATCTGATTACCGGTCATTGACGTATACCGTTAACAGACGCGAGATCACCCACCAATAATGAAAATGGGAATTAAGGTACTAGAGTGAAAACTAACAAGGGTGAATAAATGTGTTGAGTTCAAACACTTGATAGGATCCATCAATCAGGGGACATTGATGTATTCTCAAGAAACTATCGATGGTGAGAGAACCTGCCACTAATGACTGCAAGTCTCAAGGCACTCAAAATGAATCTAGATTCCAATCCCAGAATAAATGATCTAAAGTCGATGGGATGAAATCCGCTGGAAGGAGGGAATTAAGGTATCCCCCATCATCCAACACGAGGTACTCAGCAAAGCTGTATAATGTGGTAGGACTCGATCATAAGGTGCACGAACCAGTAACTGTACCGGGAATGGCCGACATGCAAAGTCAAGATAACTGAGGAATGGCCGACTCAGGTTTCAAATTCCTTCGAACAAGAAAATAACAGTGTATGGTGACTGAATGAAGGCAACATAGACTCAATATACAAACTGGGACATCTCTGTGACACAGGAGGCATCAACAGAGGCTGCATAGGGACTGGAAGCTTAACAAGTCGGTGGAGATAAACTCAGATAAACGAGTACAGCTCCTAAAGTCAAACTATAACCCAACCAATGGATGTGATATACAGTGCTCTATTCTAAGGTGACACGACTCGACAGTTGCCAAAGATAACATCTTTCCTTGTCCGGCTTTTTGGTTTTTTGATTTTTTTTTTTGGACTTTTTCAGTTATTTGAAAAGCTTGAAAAAAGAATAAACTAGCTTTATAGTTACAAACTAGGAGGATATGAGTGTCATAAGGGCAAACAAACTAGTTCCAAGCAGTGGAACATACCTATGCTCAATGCAAGGATACATGTGTAGGATATCGACACTTGGGGGAAAATCCCCTCCCGGTAAAAAGGGAAATAAAGCTGTGAAGGATATAAAAAATGGCTCTGCATGGCTAGACATGAGACAAGCTCGGTCTATATGGCTGAAATGCAATGTCAGGGAAGCCATCATAAAGCTCAATAAGGCAGGAAAAGCTCATGATAATGCATTCACAACTTGACATAAGGGAGTCCTGAGGGAAATAGGCCAGCATAAGATCAAGAGGAGTATGAGGCTTTTGCGAAATGTCATGGCGGTACTATACAACAAACTCCCACACCCTAAAGGAGAAAAGGTCGGCATGGGCACCAAATGCAAATAGGGCGCTAACTAGGGTACCCATGTAAGGTAAAGCTCTACCACTCGTATCATGCCACTTCTAAAGCAGCAAGAAGGTTTCGTGACATAATAGAGTGGGTTCGTACCTAAGGACATGGTGATATGGTCATAAGGTCATGCAAAATGCAAATGGTGGTGAACCTAACCTATATGCTAGTTTAGACATGATACCTGATATCGGCATGAACGGTTCAATCCAAAGGCTCAAACGACACTGGAAAAGGTCTTCTACATCACAAATTATGTCAAAAACGGTCCAAAATGGTTAGAAAATGTCGAAACTATAGGAAAGGGGGTAAAAATTTTCAAATATTTGAAATTTTTTCTATAAATAGTAAAAAATATAAATCATTTGAAACTTTTACCCATTTGAGCTCTGATTTTCAACTACAAATTCCAGGAGATCCAGCCGGCAGAATTCACAACCGTTTCTTCCAGGTATTTACTCATGCTCTCCTCTTGCATTTTGATATAATTTTTATATATTTTCATGGTTAAATGGAGTTTTTAAGCCATCCCAAATTGTGCGCTACGGCCCACGTGGATATCGAGGTTTTTTATGCGTATAGGGATAGCTATACGCGGAAAGGGGCCTCAAACCCGCATACATATGTGGCTGTTTGCAAAATAGTCATGTATGAGGCCACGCATATGGTTTTTTACTAAACTAATGGGCAAATTTCCATTTTTTCTTGCAGGATGGTGCTAGAGTGGAGAGAGCGCGAGCATGGTGAAGTAGAGGAAGCAATAAGGGCCAACTTAATGGCTCAACAAGCTTTACATGCATGCGGGCTCTACAAGTTTTGGTATCTTGGTGGTTTGAGGGCCAAACCAAGACTGCTACAGATGCTGGTAGACTATTGTGATCTAGACTCGGAGTCCTTCCGTATTGATGGGATGTCCCTCACCATAGAGGTGGAGGACATATACTTTATCACTAGTCTTTCTAGACAAGGGGATGTGGTGAACCTTTGTTCCCGAGGTGGGCTAGGGGGTGGCCTGACTATCGACGAGTACATTGTGGTGTACTATCATCCAGACACGGAGAAGGTGGGGAGTCAAGTCCCTACCAATGATATATAGGTGATGGGCCTAAAGGCCATATTATTGACACTAGGCAGGATAGCCGGCTTAGCATCACTCCACCAGGCCTCGTGGCCTCTGATGTTCTATGCAGTGGAGTGCATGAGACCCACTGTATACGACTGGAGTACTACACTACTGAGCAACATGAAACACCAGCTCAGTGAGTGTAAGGAAGGCAAGATACGGAAATTTGGGTTCAGCAGTATCTTGAGCATGTTTTTCTTCGAGCGTGTTCCAGGATTGATCCCTAGAGTGGACATTCCTCTCCATGGGGTTCGAGATCCGGCCCAACGGCATTGGGCAGATGCTATGCACAGACTGGGGGGTGGTAGGGTTTCCAACCCATATCCAGCTGACTTCTTTCCATGGTGGCGACGACAGATCATTGCCATTAATGAATACCCCTATGCAGGGATAGATTTCCACGGGGATACGGACATGCCATTGCCACCGGGATCGGAATATGGTGATATAGGTAACGAATCTCGACCCTCACTCTTTTTAAAAAAAAATTAGTTATTTAATTTTTTTTTGTTTTCTTGATTATGTGGAATCAAAAAGACATGTTTTTGCGTGAAAATACATGGTGACATATACAATTTATGTGCAGATGTGAGACCACGGCGGCCAGAAGGCTTCCCTCATCATAGACGGAGGGCAAGAGGAGATGACATCACGGGTGTGGATGCGGAGCGAACGCTCCAGAGCATTCATACCAACTTTGTGAGACTGACTCATAGAGTTCCCATGGCACAAGTTGAGGACTTGCCTGAGGCCATGCAGTGGCAAGTGGTGGGTGTACCATGCGCATGGGTACGTTTATTTCGATGGCTAGCTAGAGCTGTAGTGACGTTCCATGATCACAATCCTCCTCCTCCTCCACAGGATTAAACACTTGGGAGTGTGTATGTTTTGTACTACTATGTACTATGTATTTGATGTATATAAAAAAGTTTTATGGTGATCGATTTATTTATTTACATGTGTAAATGTGTGTTTATGATTAATTTATTATGAATGAGACAAATGCCAATATAACACGTAGTTAGCATATGAGTCAGCAACTTGATTATTATTTCTTGGAATGTGTATATATGTTATACTGTCAAATTGCCGTTCTAAAAATCTCACACGTAAGAACCTTCTCAATAACGTCGGATCTCTAACATGGTACAAACCATTGAGCTGTGACACTACTAACTCCGAATCAAGACGTACCTCAAGAGATAGAACACCATGTAGAATGGAATCCCATAGAAGCTCAATAACGACACTATATTCAGCAACATTGTTGGAAGATGGTCATAGACATACACCTCCTGAAGATATTTCCTGACCCATAGGAGTATAAATCACCCAAGCAGTAGAGGCTGAGTGTTGAGTGTGATGGCTTGCACCATCCGCGAATCCTATGTAGGTGGAAGATTCCATTGACATCTGCCAAAAGAAATGGAAACTAATCACAAACCCAATCACAATAAAAGGTCCTAACTATGCATAGCTGAACAATAATATACAACAAGCAGCCTTGGATAAAGATCATGCATAGTATTTTTTGAGATAGAGCCCATTTCTAGGCTCCGCCAAAGCTGTTCCTTCGTAATCCACTAACTCATATGTACCCTTCTCTAAGACACGTTTGACCACGTAAGGACCACGCCACATAGGATTAAATTTCCCTTCCCCCAAGGGTTCTTTCGATTGATCCCACAAAAGGACAAGGTCTCATTCACTAAACACTCTTGGACAGATAGACTTATCGTATTAGACCTTAACGCGACGTTTATTAACCTCTAGAGCCACCAAGGAATCCCGACGCTGCTCATCAAGTTTCTCAAGGTGATCCAAACGCTCCTCCAAAGGTGAAGTGTCTGGTAAGAGTTCCATAGCTAGCTTCAATGAAGGAATCTCGCATTCAACTGAAAATATCGACTCCACTCCATGTACAAGCTGATATGGAGAAAAACCAGTGGTAGTCTTAACCGCGGTTCGATATGCCCACAAAGCAAGATATAACATAATGTGCCAATTTGTCTTGCTTTGTGCGATGGTTCGTTGGAGAATGGATTTGAGTGATTTATTCACTGCCTCTACCTGTCCATTCGCTTGCGGGTAGTAAGAAGAGGAGTGCTCTTGCTTATACCCTAACTTGGATGCCAACTCTTCCATCATACGGTTCTGAAAGTGTGAGACATGGTCAGTGACAAGCTCTTTCGGAATCCTGAACCGAGTAATGATTTGGTTGAATACAAAGTGAGCAGCTGTCTCACCATTAGATTTTACCGTAGGCGTAGCCTCATCCCATTTCATGAAATAATCAACAGCCACTATAATGTGATGGTGCCCCCCAATCGAAGCTGGGTTGTAATCCATAAAATCGAGCCCCCACTCAGTGAAGGGACCGACGGTGATAATGGGATGTAACGGGGCATGTTTCGAGCGCATATTATGTGCGAACACCTAGCAAGGGTGGCACCTCTTGACCGCATCAACACAATCTTTAAAGATCGATGACCAGAAATAACCTGCTCTCAAAATCTTTTGAGCTGTAGAAAGCCTAGATAAATGACCATCACATGCCCCTCTGTGGAAATCATTCAACACAACCTTAGCCTCGTCATAAGTTAAACAACATTGTAAAATGTAATCTACCCCACGACGGTACAAAGTATTGTCCACTATAAGGTAGTTCTTAGAGACGTGACGTAATCGTCGTCGTTCATCTCGCGAGAGGTGAGTAGGGGTCCTCTATGTTTGTAGATATACTATGATATCCCCATACCATGGGTCTAACGTTGAGATTAAGAATATGTGTTCATCAAAAAATCTATCTTCACAAACCAACTCCTCAGCCTCACTCGGAAAATCCAATATAAGCTCTGCAAAGATTAAAGATTTCTTCGATTTTGCCGAAACAAATTCGAGATCGAATTCTTGCAGAATGACAATCCATTTATTATATTTTCCCCCAATCATCCTTCGGGTGAGGACGAACTGAAATGGATTGACATGGGCCACCACCAAGGTCTGGTGAAGGAGAATATAATGTCTCAAATGATGAACCGCATGTATGGTATCTAAAGCAAGCTTCTCGACATGAGAATAATGAATCTCCACGTCAATAAGGTTTCAACTCAGATAATATATGACATGCTATTGGAGCTCCTCATCCTCTTGAACCAAAACCATACCAATCATCTCTAAAGATGCGGCCACATATAATAAGAAATCACAACTATAATCCAGAGGACTAATCACCGAGGCTAATGCTAGGGCTTGCTTGAGTGCATCGAAAGACTCCTGGGCTCGCTCATCCCGCTCAAAGGAAGTATCCTTCTTCAAGAGTCACATGAAGCCTCTAGTAAAGTTGGAAAAGTTGACAACAAATATTCGTAAGAAGTTTTCCATGCCTTGCAAACACTGAAGATGACGAATATTCTTCGGGGGAGACAACTGAAGTATTGCCTCAACCTTCAAAGGGTCAACTCTTATACCCTCTTTTGAAACGATGAATCCTAACAAACGACCTGAATTCATAGAAAAGATGCACTTATGAAGATTTAATCTAACTGAATAGTGCTGGCATCTTTTGAATACCAATCTCAAGTGATAGGGGTGACGCATTCTCATACGAGAATGAGCAGCAAGGTCATCCAAAAATACTTCAATAATAGACTTGAGATCGTGGAAGATCAAGGTCATCACTCGCTGAAACATAGCTCCAACATTTTCTGATATGCAAATGTTCCCCAAGGACAAATAAATTTGGTCTTATGCTGGTCCTCAGGTTTAATCTGGATCTGATCATACCCAGAAAATTCGTCCATGAAGGAGAACACCTCGCTACCCGCACACTCATCCAAAATCTGATCAATAAATGGTGTGGGGAAGTTATCCTTAGGACAGGCACAATTTAAATCGTGGAAATTAGTGCATATGTGGATCTCTCCCTGCTTCTTATCCACCAAAATGGGGTTTGAAACCCACTCCGTCAAGGGAATGGGATAGATGAAACCAGCTTTCAATAGCTTCTCTATCTCTGCCTTAATGGCGGGTGCTTTCCTAGGATTCACGGTGTGTAAATGTTGTCGAACAGGCTTAGCGTTGGGGTAATTCTTAATCTCATATTCGACAATTTGAGGGTCAATACCTGGCATCTCGTCGTAAGACCAAGCAAAAATGTCATGGAATTCCTTGAATAGCTCAGTATATTCCAGAATCTCAGCATGGGAACATTCTGTCCCAATATAGACATTCTCTATTGTGCCAGGATTGCAAGAAATGTTGATAGGAATATTTGACGATATGTTCGCCATGTTTCCATCAGCCATCGAACCAGGAGAGCTTAATGGAACCACAAGACTACCAACTTTCTGACTAAGAATCTCCCTAAAATCCTCATGCTCCAAACGGTCAAGCTTTGGAAGAAAGTATGATCTATGATGAAGTTCCTCCCATGGTGGCTCAACTCCTGACATAGCCTCGATAATCGCTTCATTTGAAGGGAAAACCGTATCAAGGTAGTCGTGGGCATGAGAAGACTGTACTGCCCATGCCGGCAGCACACAGGGGTCTTCCTCCTCCATCCGTGAAGAGGAAGAACAAGGCTCTGCAACACTCTTGAGATTAGCTTGATAAGATATCACAGCTGCAGGCAACGGCACGCTTGTCTTGACAGGCTCACTCGAAGTACTAGGTGTAGGAAGAATCCAAGGGTCTTCCATATGGGTCGTGCAAAAAGACACCGAGGTCGTAGATGTCGAAGCCTCATCAAAACAAGATCCTATCATGAGTATCAGTGCAGGAAAACTAAAGCTTCCCATGAGGGATGGATACATGCCTACACCCACACTCCCAGTTGTTGGCTGAGAGTGCTCAACGATCGGGATCGAAGCTCCGGAAGATGTGGTAACAGACGGATTCTTGAATTCCATTTGATCAATCGCTAGAATCTTCCCATTATGTGGAAAGCATACAACGCAGAACAAGGAAGAAGCAACGTCTTGCATATTATACATCTAGTTCCTACCCAACAAGAGATTGTATTCAAGGGGCGCATCAACCACCTTAACCTCTATCGCAATGGTCTTCCCCCCCAAATGGACTTTAAGGGAAGGAAGGATACTATGCGGCCTAAAAGATCTCCCATCAAACGCATTTAACATAGTTGCTGATTTAGACATCTCAAAAGAACCGAGACCCTTCCAACAGGACAAAGACATCACAGAAGCAGCAGCGCCCTCGTCAATCATAGTGCGCTTGACAGTCATACCAAGACCTTCTATGTGCACCAAAAGAGACACATAGTAGGGCAAATGAGGCTGCAGTCCTGCGGTTTCAAACTTTATCACCGAGGAAGAATCATCTCTGTTCACACCAAGGGAAGAAAGCAACGCCTTCCTTTGCGAAGGACAACTCTGAAACACTTCCAATGCAGACATCGCACAAGGAGTGTGGCTCAAATCCTCGACAACTGAATAATTTTGGGTGGCTCAAGCATTTGGATTATGCCCTGAACGCTTAAGGACTCCCTTAGGAATGCGAGGTGCAGCCTCAAGTTTATCCGCAGGTTTCTCAATGCGCAAAGGGGTTCTTGGTGGATCAAGTTCTTTGCATGGGCTGGGTTGTGATGAACTATAATATTTCGCACGAGTCATAACCTTGGCAGCACGGACCATGTTAATGCACCCATGACCACTACCCTTGGGTGGATCATCATCACTAGATTGGTCATGGGACTTCGAGTTCATATTTTGGTTATGCGGTAAAGGGTTTGTTAACACAGCTGGGCCTTGTGCTAAGAATCTCAAAGCTTCATCAATCCGAGGGCACAAGTAAGTGAGGTGATCGTCCTTACATAACTTGCAAGGGAACTTAACCTTACGTTTAGCTTGCTTGTCCCCCACAACATTTCTACCATTCTTGTCATTATTGTTAGCATTCTCATTCTTATTCCCACCCTTTCAATTATTATTTTTACCCTTTTTTCTATTTCCTCTGGGCTGTTGGTTACCCTTCTAGTCCGACGATTGCACAGAAAGTACATTTTCCATTTGGGTGGGTTGAGACGAAGCCATAGCTTTTCCTGAAGTAGATTGGTTGATTGACAACTGACCAAATTGTTTTGCAACCAAATCTACAGGTTTCTCACTTGCACAACCCACAATGCTATTGGCATGTGGTCCAGGTTTGACTTTGGGATCGAAACTGGAATGAGGAGCATTGGGAATAATCTCATACAACAAACCGAACTGAGGATAGATCAAGTCCAGTTCCTGCACCCTAAAGATCGCTTGTTCCTCATTCTGCACTCCAGATGTGGAAACATCCTTCGCTATATATGGCAATAATGATTTGAGGAACCACTCGAGGAGGAACTCCGGCGGTATAAAGGCTTTAATTAATCTCTTTCGTCTATGCCACTCTTGAATATGATTAGAAATATGGGTGGCTTTATCTTGCCAAAATGTCGAAAAGAGTTCAGTACCAACGTCATAACGTACTGGTAGCTGAAATTGATTAATAAAAGTCATCGCAAGGTCGTCGAACAAAGTAAAAGCACCGCTAGGTAACTCTATATAGCATTTCGCAACAGGCCCTGTGAGGGTGCATTGAAATAGTCTCAAACAGACCGAGTCTTGATGTAATGAATTCAAAGAGCACCATAGGTGAAATGTAGTAACATTTTCTCTCGGATCCTCTCCCGGTTTGCCTTCGAACTTAGGTATGTCCGAAGGACGCTTGGTAGGGACAGCCGGCCAAGCCGGGTCATGAGCCATAGGATCGTTCGTAAGTCTCGATAAGTGAGGAAGATTAAGCATCATGAGGAAAGGGAGCCTAGGATGATGAGTTCAATGGACCTCTCCCTGATTCATATAGGTTTGGTTACCACCATGGCCTTGGCCATAGTGCCCTCCTCCCGTATGACTCGTATAGGGTGGCGTGGAAGCACCATAATGAGGTGGACCTTGACTAGTAGGAGCTACAAAGTCGTAATTAAGAGAGTAAGTAGGTTGTTTATACCCGCCTCCATAAGGTGAAGAAACCTGTCCATACTATGTCCCATAATAAGGTCCATAGGTCATCACATGCGATGCCCCATGAGACACTCCGTAGGTAGGAAGATACATTCCAGAAGTAGGGATATACATACCGGAAGTAGGGATATGTGCTGCGGAAGTAGTAATATGACCTCTAGAAGCATGAACATAGCCTCCTGAAACATTGGGCAGTATGTAAACTTGAGACACAATCGGTCTAGTAATTGTAGTACATACCTGACTCGTAGCCATGTACCGACTCAAAGGACCATGTGAATAAGGTGGAGGATGTACATTTGAATAACTAGGGGCCGAGGATGAAGGAATCTGAGTAATAAGATATGTACTACCACTTATCATCACTCATCTCGGATCTGGTATCCTAATAGGATCGCTAACTCTAGACCTAGGAGGGATATATGATGTAGATTCCACCACTGGGACAGAAGGTGCAATGTGACTAGTGCTCCCAAACCTCTCCACAAGGTAAGGAATGAGAGTGTCCCTAGGCATAGTGTTAGGTTCAATGTCGAATTCGACATGAAATGTCAAATCATGCATCAGAAAACCATCCATACCATAACCACCATAGCTAGTAGTGGCGGGTTCAAAATGAGTCTCGGCATCCTTCGGCATGCCATACCGGTAACGCGTCAAAGGGGAATCAGCCCTAGAGTGAGTAGGTCTATCATGCATGGCTCCTATCTCAGAAATCACAGGACCTGACTCAGCTAAGTCGGGTGAAGGATCGTAAGTAGGAGTAAATTCCCCATCGTCTACACGAATGGGAGGAGGTGGTTCAGGAATACCTTCTGAAGAATCCCCCATGGTGTGTGAATCAATGTGTGACATAGTCCGCCTGGACTATCTAGGTCTCTCTCCCAAAGGACGAGGAGAAGTAGAAGGTGTAAGTCCTGCTAAGCAATGAGAACGGTGTGGAACCACACTCAAATCCACAATGACTCAAAAAATAGCAAAGACTCTCTATTTACGTAAACCCTAGGCCAACTAGCATGCACAGAGCAATCACTAACAAAATCTAAAGCCAAATGTAAGAAAACAAGGACTAGATAAGTGAGCTCACGAATGAAGCAGGTATGTCTCACCTAGGAGAGGCTTGAGACTCCCATACACAACAAGCGGAGGTACGTAACCAATTATTGTGGCCCTCAGCTTCAACGCGTAAAGTGACTGTGCTGTCCGACCCCAACCTAGCCGGGACACCTACAGAATAACCTCTACAAGTACCCCCTCGATATCCTAGGTAAGGCCACTAAGGTCACCTCAATATAATCAATGCTCAGGTGGACAGTCGCAGGCAGGATTGACCATATGGGTAGGGTAGCAAATCCTGAAACTCTCGAAAGAGCCCCCAGATACGAATACAATCATGGAAATATCTCTGATGCTACTCAATTATGACTAGGGGTCATCCTAATCATTAACCGCTCACACTGCCTCGTGCTTAACTACCGTTTGAGAGGAGGATCCTGAGAACAATGCTTATACCAAGGATTTCAAACACTCACCTGGATAGACACCAAGATGTTGTTGTTTAGTGATCTTGGAGAATTGACTTACAAGGAACTATTCTGAGATCCTAAAACCTAATCTTGTTGGTGCACCCTAGAAAAGAAAAGAGTGTAATTCATTTTATTTAGCGTTGATTTTAGTTGGCTTTATTACTCAAAAAAGGGATATGACCGTGCAACTAGTGGTGTTATGACACAACATGAAGTAAAATGCACACCTAACAATCAATGCAAATGCACTGTGTCCATGAAAACAGGGTATGCTGCTACGTGAAATGCACAATTCTTCTTCAAATGATGAATACAAATTTTCCTATATGAATTACTAACTAGTACTCCAAAGCAAATCTAGATCTAGTGCAAGTACAATGCAAAGTGCAAAATGCAATGCATGATGATAAGCAAACGTTTTTGGATTTTTTGAAAATAAAAGAGATGCAAAAAGAAAAAGAATGATTCTACGACCCCTAGACTCTGCAATCACATCCAAACAACACTCAAGTAAAGCACTAAGGTAAAAGAACTTTAATGCACTAATCTCAAACAAAAAATCGAAAATGCCATGACAAAAACTTTCCTAAAAAAAAACATTTAGGCTAAAAAAAAATGTTTCTGGTCAGAAACAGAGGTCTAAACAGACTCAGGCAATGCCAAAGGAGACTCATCAAATATCATAATTCACCCAGCAACCAATTATCTTCCCCAAAAAGGAAAAATCAAGGGTATATGCGACTGTTCGCAGTAAACCTGCGTGTATACGCGGAAATTGCAGAGGAAACCGCATGTATACGCGACTGTAAGTTAAAAACCCACATACAGGAAGAAAAGGTGCATAAAACCAAGGAAAACAGACAGGCTGAGACAAACTTCACACCAATCATACTCTACCAGGCATACATGCCCCCAGAACCAACACAGAAACAAGAGAGAAAGAGAAATTCAAATACATTGAATGCCAAGAAATCAACCCCCAAAAGACAACTACTAGGAACTCCCTAGCGGAGTCGCCAATTCTGTTACGGAGAGAAATTCCTATGGCTTGGGGTACCACAACAGATAGCTTTACTCCAGAAATAAATCCTTTCCAATATGCAATAGAAATTAAATGTCTAACACTAAAGGATCAGACCTCGTACCTTATTCTGGACGGTTGAAGTAGATCCTTGTTGAGCTTTCCAACTTCAGCTTGAATTGAAATATTACTTTCTCAACAACAAGTAAACAATACAAGCATTCTATATATCATGGTGTTAGATCTATTGTAGCATATATAATCAATAATGTAAAAGCATTTGACATAATCCCATGGATAAAATATTCATTCAAATACACATCATTGGACAGGAAAAGATAGTTCTTATTAATATAAATCAGAGATTACAACATACAACCTCTGACGGCACGTCTGCGAACTGGAGAAACTGAATCCCCCACTTGCGCCTCCACCACTTCAATCCTCCATCTCTCGATAGCAAGCTCACAAGCAAAAGGCAAGCTTGGGAAGAACACAAAAGTGCTCCAAGGGACAAAGGGATGCAGACTCAAGCATAAGTTCCGGCAACAATGGACTATAGTTTCTTCGCTCTCAATTCTCTATTATGCTTTCAATGTACCAGGGGTTCCTTATATAGCTTTTCAAAGGCGTAATGAAAGTTTGAATCCGAGCGATCTCAAGGCATATGGAAGGCCAAGAGTCAAATGAGTCGGATCCATGTCAAGGAAAACTCCAAAAGGATTTGGATTATGCACACATCCCGATGTACGCGGTTATATGGGTCAAACCCGCGTATGTACACGATTATAGGTTTAAAATCCGCGTATATCATTTTTCATATGTTTTTAGGGATGATCAGGGAAACATCAAAGGACAAAAAGTGGTCCATAAGGTCTAATGAGTCTACAGCGGGACAGGGGAAGGCCATACAAAGTGTGATTCACCTGGAGTGGTGAAATCCGCTATAACAAAAGCCACAATATTGGAAGAAGGACTGTCTTTATTGATAAACAAGTGAGGTGAGATTACAACCCAACATCTGAGACAAGTCCTCCTCTACTAACCAAGAACACTGAATTCTACTGCTCCAAGATATCTAAAGGTAAAACACCAGCATAACTTTCCTCTATAATTCATGATTGATTAGCCTCAACCCCTACCCTCTATTTATACATGGGGAAAGAGAGAGGTTACAAAGGTTGATATGGTTGGGGAAGTTGGGATAGTTATGATTAAGGGCCCAACTGTACTCAACTAATCATGTTTATATTTTTTAAATTTGGATTAAGGAATATACGACTATTAATACTGTCAGGTCGCGTATGATACATGACTTTCTTAAGGGAAACCCGCGAGTGCAATCCCTAATGATGTATATGTGAGTTGCAATGTAAATACTCATGTATGATGCATGGTTTTCAATGATAATAACCATGTATTATCCTTAACACGCATACAAAAAATAGGTTAAGCTTGTAGGGTAATGATGCATCAAAGGTCATGCCCATCTATAGTGTTTTGTCTACTTCGATCCATTTTGTCCTTTGTGTACCAACACATTAGGTGTCAGAAATCAGACAAAGAAGTGTCATTTTAAATGATAACAGATGCCCCCTAATGTGTGAGGTCAGAGGGAAGCGATGGAGGAAATACATTACAATATTTTAATCTTGGAGAACTCAGTTACCAAGGCAGAAAGGAGGTGCCTGAAATAAATACATATCAAAATCATATACAAAATCATATCTAAGGATTGCATGTTCAATAAAGAATAACACTAGCTCCTTTACTATATTTGATTACCTCATATGATACAAGTAACAAAGCCATGTATATTACAAAGGTGGATTGAAGCCACTATATATAATGATGAATCTTCAAAATTTGGAAGCTGTGTAGTTGAACATAACACAATCTTACGCAACTTAGGTTATGGAAGTGAACCTAAGGTCTTCGTCCAAATACAAAGGAACCACTACAATCCCTTCCATGTGAATAGATCTACTGAAGTTGAACATGGAAGGAAATCAACAGGATGTCAGTAAATGAGTGATGCTGAAAACTGAAGCAAAGGATTTCACCAATAATGTTAGTGAATTCTAAGGTACCATCGTCAAAACTCTAGGTCTTCGTCTTCAGGAGATGTTGATGAGAAACCGTGATGTGTAGTATCCCGAATGTTGACCTAACACTTATGGGCATAAGCCCCATGTATTATGATGTTACTTTGATGTTTGGTTGGTATATTGGGTCTAAGACCCCACTGCATATGAACATGATGATTTTTTTGACATATTGGGCCTAAGCCAATTACATATGTTTTATGTACAATTTCATGTGTTGGGCATGGACTGAGAAGCACATAATTGATGACATGTTTTGTTTTGAGCGAGGATCTTTAGACCACATGGGTATTTGATGTTTGTGTTTTGAGAGAAGATTTGGAGCACATGAGTGTTTATATTTGTGTTGAGTGAGAAGTTGTGGAACACATGAGTTATGAAAACCTTTGTGTTGAGCATAAGCTCTAAAGCACATGAAAAGATAAAATTGGAAGTGTTGGGCATAAGCCCTCGAGCCTTCCAAGTGGATGTTGAGCATAAGCTCTGGAACATTGGATTCTTGGCCATTGTATCCATAGGTGTATCCTACAAGTACATCATAGCATTAGTGTTGAGCGAGGAGCTCTGGAATTTCACTAAGCTTGTAAATCCCTATTTTCAGTCTTGAGTATGAGCTTTGTATAAGCACTACGAGTTACTGAAAAGAATTAATATGTTTAGTGAAAATGACTCGAACAAAAAATTGATCTCATTTGACTTATTTTTAAGTGATTAAATGAAATTTTGAATTTCTGTATCTCATCAAGTACTGAAGAAATACCATGTTATACGAGGCAATCCAACATGCAAGGAGGTTTAGAGTTTCCTGACCTAGTTGACTTAACACTTACCTGAAGGCCTTATTAAAGAAAGTGTCATATGTTTAGGGATCATGTTATATGATACCTAAGGAAAAAATGTTAACCAGTGATATATATATATATATATATATATATATATATATATACATGATATGTATAAAGAGTAAGCATAGTAATAATGCTAATAGCTATAAGAAATAAAGAAAGGCTCCATATATTATTATTTTTACTAATGATTATTAAATATTAAAATACCTACAAGAGTCCAAATAGGAACTAATTAAAAGTTCCTAGGTTAAATATTAAAAGTACCTAAATTAAACAAAAAGGGTTAAATCAAGGAATCAAATGATTCTTGATTTAACTGCCCCTTTGATTGAAAAACCCAATCCAAAGAGAGGCTTGGGGGGATTTTTGTTATTCCATAATTCTACCTAACTATTTTCAAGAGAGTTCTTGGAGAACATTTTTCCTAAGAGGAAAAAAGGAGAATTGATTCAAAACCTGATATCCCAGATAGGGAAGCCTTACCTTAGGAGCTCTAAGCTACTTGCATGTTGGAACCAACTTGGGGGTATCCATATTGAAACCAGGAACAGTTCTGGGTAATGTTTGGGTGGAACATGGTAGTTCCCAAGTGATTAGGTTATCTATATAGAGGTAATATCTATCTATGAATTTGTTAATACTGGGTATTTGAGTGTGCAGGTTTTTAGCCATTGAAACAACTTCATCTTGCAGGTATGAGGTTCTTGATTTTTCCCTTGTAAATTGCACAAGATTAACTATTTGGAATAGATTGAATTCTGAATGATTATTTGGTAACTATCCACTATAATCTAGGTTATATTTTTGGCAGTTCATTTTCTATCCATTAATGTAAGGGTTTTGTTTTCTAGTTCATTTCTGCAATTCATTTCCTGTCTAGTAATTTGAGGGTTTTGTTTTTTAGTTCATTTTTGCAAGTCATTTCCAGTCTAATAATTTAAGGGTTTTGTTTTCTAGTACATTTCTACAATTTATTTCCTGTCTATATCTTATCTCTGCTAGTAGATTTCATATTTCCAGCAGGATTATATTAAATATAAATAAACTAAACTATTATCTATAGTACTAATCTAATATCTATGCAGAATATTATAACATAAAATATAAATGTCTAACACTTTAAATTAAATATAAATAAAGTAGAACTATAAACAAATCATTCTCATTCTTATAAACAACAAACTACGAATTCCAAGCTAATCTATGGATACCTATAAGGTCTATAGGCATAATTTAATTAAATCATAACCATTTTATTATTTCAACCAACATTATAAAGAATCAACCATAATTTAAATACAAAATACATTAACATATAAATTAAGACGTTACAAGATTGAATCCTATTGGCATACATGCCAAACAAAAACCTCACCTGCACACACAATTTACCACCATCGTATCCCAAGATCGAATCCTGCGAAGCTCACAACTTATAAACCCGGAATACAATAAAAAGTATGACCAACCTCGAATCCTCTAGGATTCGCTAGAAGTGTTATCAACACTGTAATAACTTGCATTTTATTTCCACATAGTGTACGCTAATAAACATATAATTACAAGAAGAATTAACGATAGACCGATTTTGTTTGCTTGTTAACGAATCCATACTCTAACCACCAACAAACCACAAATCGAAACCGTTTTCCTGTCAATGTTTCCATATCCCAAATACCAATAAAATTTACATGCTGTAAAACATTTTAATATTTCTCCACACAGAAATCAAAACCCCAATTTATACGTTGTATCCATTTCATGGCTCACAAACAAAATACAAAGCATTACTCCATTAACATAAACTATAACTAAATTAAACCCCTATCTACGCTAAGCATAGCAACGAAATTCATTTCATAAGGTTAAACCCCACAGTCATGGCCATTGTCCAAGTAAATGCACATGTAAGAAAATAATCACTACAAATCACCATAATCAACACAGTCGCTAAGATAAATGGAAAGAGTGCCATTACCAGCAATGGAACGACTCTAAATCCAAACAAATCTGCTGAAATACCCAAATAATAATTTCATTACAGACCTCAAATTTACATAGAGTCAAGACATTTCCAAGCTTAAAATCATAACCACGATTTATATACATTAGTGAATGCTTTACACATTAACCATTATAAAATATATTCAAAATTACACAGTCGCATTTTCCAAGCTAAATGCACCATTGCAAGCAATGGTGCTGTCACCATTTTCAAAAGCCAACATATTAAACAAAACGCAGATTCTGTAATATTCACCATGACCAACACTATCAACTACTTATTCATTTATAGAGCTGAGTAGTAACAATCTTAGCCCGAAGGTGCCAAACCCAACAAAAACCCCAAACTATATACGCATCTCCGAATGATTTACATCATTTACAAATAGACCCATATCCAGTCGCAACCCTTAAACCAAAGCATGCATACATTCAAATAACGGGCTTAACTCTCTTCCAAAACACCCATACGCAGAGAAACAATTTTTAAAGCTTGTTTGTAACAAGGCTTACCCATGAAGGGTAATGCGTCGGCCACCTGGAAGACCCATGACCCATGCAGTGAAGGATTTGTAACCTACGAACAGAGAAAAACAAAGGATGAGGAGTATTCCAAACCTCCAAACTAAAACAACAAATAAAAAAGTGCTACAAAACCAGAATGAACGGCATACCTCCAACACGTAGATGCAAAACTAGACCTCATGCCATGATACATACCAGAGATCCAAATAGAGCTCACCCAACGAAAATGTAAATGAATCATGCCTCGACGATAGTCTAAGGTTAGGGATTCAGAGCACCAACTCTCGAGGTGGATTTACTCCGCCACCCTATCCCCCACTACATAGATTTCCCAACCCCAAGCCTATAGTTCATAAACCTAAAAAACACAGATGGATATTGGAATGCCATGCATATTATAGACCCCATCAATGGAATTATGGACTTAGGGTAAAGCCATAATTCATGGCGTATGCAATATTCCATGAATGGATTCATACATGCAATAACATATAGTATAAAAAATTCAAACTCTAATTACATTAAGGCTAACCCTTGAACTTAGGCCTTCAAACCTTTGAACATAAAAATACTCCAAGTATATATATTTTAGATAACAAGTTATGAACCATATGTGATAATGGTAGCCAGTGTAGACATAGGTACAAATAAACCCAGCAAGGAGTAAAACAATCATGCAAATAATAGTAATCAGAATCGCTAAGCTGGGACTATGGTTTGTTCTTCATCCAAAGCTGTGAAGCTGTGAGGTAGTTGAGCATAGGAAGTATGTATTTGTTTTACTATTATAGTCAGTTTTCTATCACCAAGTGCACCTGTACAAAACAAAGAAATAAATGCATTAGTTCAATATGAACTAAGTAAACCCTGCAGTGATAAGTAAAACTAGTTACCTCTCCATGTTATTCTACAAGAAATACAAGTCTGGCCACTCTACCCCTTGACAATAAAAGTTAAGTTAGGATTGTCCATAAACCGGTAACCATAACTTATAAACAATAAGTAAGAAAATGATTGTACACACATACACGTAAGTACGTGATAAGAAACAATCAATGAACAACATAACCATCTAACTCGTATCAAGTAACATAACAACAACATAGAATTACATTAATAACCACATCGGGGAAAACATCTAGAAGAAGTTAAGAACAACTTACGACAATTCAGTTCAGTCAACAAATTATGACACATTCTACATAAGCTAATATATTGTCCAATTTAGGTAGTAATTAACTAGCCTAATAATTTATTTATTTTCAAATTTTGGGGACATTACATGATGTGAGGAGGAAGGAAATAAATCCTTCAACCGGTCACTAGAGTGACTAGGAAACTGGATGCGGGAAGGTAGACACAAGGAAATATTAGAGAGGATAATGATGAGAATCAAGATAATGATCAAATGATGGTACAAATCCTTGAATAGTGAGCACGACACAGAGCTGACCCAAGGCATCTTTTGACTTGCGCATAGGACAACTAGACTTATCTGTCATGTAGGAGACATGATCAGATTCCCCATGTATAAAGGAGAAGTGGAGGAGTAAAAAATCAAAGTAATAATGGAGTTGGAAGTGTAAAATGAGACATGAGTATCGGAAAGTTTAGAAAGTACTTTGTTCAAGGAGGACATGCTGCCACTGTTTATAGCCCAAAGAGAGTAATTCTTTCGTATCTTTCCTGTTAAATTTTAATGAGTCTAGGAAATTCAACTTGAGTTTCTCTTCATTTTTTACAAGATTGAAGAGGAGAGAGAATAATGCTCGATAGTTCACCAATTCATGGATTTTACAAGCCCAAAATAGCACATGGTCGTTGGTGTTTTCATATTTTGAGAGTCTGAAAACTCTGAAGAAGACTCTAGGGGGGTGAATTTTTGTACAATTTAGTCTCTTGAGGCCGAAAAAGTATAAAACAATCCACAAAAGAACTCTCTTAGCTCCCGAAGGACTAAGGTATACCTTTTTCGTACTTAGTCGCCAAGGTTTGAAAAAGGGGTAAACTAATACCAGACCAATGCACCTTTAGAAGCGACAGATAGCCTGAGTTTAACGAGTGTGAAGGAAGGAAATATCACTCGGAAAGATTCATTTGATTATGAGAAACACGGATCACAACAATAAACTTGATGCTTTGTTATTTAGGTTTTGTGAGCATGACAAAGACATAAATTATGCTCGGAATCATTTTCATTTTTATGTCCAAAGAACGAAAAAGAGAAAACTAAGCTCATACCAAGTGTTCCTTTTCAGTAAGTTTAGTCGCCCAAGTCCGGTAAAGTGATAAACTATGCCTAAAGATACTCTTCTCAATTACATAGAAAAGAGAGTATTCCTTTCGTGTAAATAATCTACATGGTCCGAGAAAGAGATAACTTACCACCAATGTAGATGCTCGTTCACTTATTCTTAACGAGTCTGAATGAACAATTTTACTCGAAAGTTTAGTCTGTTTTGAGGAGTTAGACCATGGACTAAAGAAACACCATAAATGCAGGGAGCTAGTATAAACATGGATATCTCATAAAAAGATGCGAAATCAAGGATCATTTTGTCATAAAAAACTACTCAGAAGGCTCTTGCAAACCTAACATAACTATGGCATGGGTACCAAAAAGACAATAAAGTGTTTGAAAATAGGGTACCCATGAAAAGGAGGCCCTATCCATGGAGGAACAATGATGTATACAAGGTAAAAATCGTTTGACACCAAATTCCATGGATGAAAAAGTGACCCTAGGGTTAAATGAAGGCTAAGGTATAACTGCAAAGTAAGCAATGATGACCAAATACTACCCTATATGCATCAGAAACAACCTTTTAAATGATCATGGACCTACTTCAGTTAGCAAAAAACCATGGTATTAGTGCATATATTAAAAACCAATTTTAAACTATAGAAAATGGGTTAAAAAATTTGAAATTTTTTCGATAAATACTTCAAAAACCCAAAATAGACATACCATTTGGAAAATTACTAAATTTGGTAAGTTTTAACTCCCAACTTCATTTGATCATGAATGACAAACCGTTGGACCAAATCCAAATCCGCAAGTTGTAGGTTCATTATATCTCCTTTATCCTTCTTTATATTCGCTCCGTTTTTAATTTTACTGTGAAATTTTATTATTTTGTGCAATCCCTAAACAAGTTACACATCATACATGGGTTTGTTGTTATAGAATTCATGTACATGCGTTTTATATACAAGTTGCTGTGAAGCGACCCACGGATGGCCTGCACTGTGATAAAAGCACAGTCACGTATCTTGTGTGACTTGTAAAAAATTAAAATATGGCCAAAATCAAAAGAAATGGATGGGTTCTAATGATTGAAAATGGTCAATTTAAAAGGTACAAAATGGTTTTAGAGTGGAGAGAGAGAGAGAAAGAAGATATGGATCGAGAGGCAATGTGGGATGCCCCAACTTTGCAATCTTTGCAACAATGTGGCTTGTTGAAATTATACTGCACACCTAGTATCAGGGCCAATTTCCACCTGTTAGAGACTCTTATAAGCTATTGGGACCATGAACTTGGTATTTTTTATCTATAAGGAGATATATTGGAGATTACAATAGAGGAAATTTATTTAATTTCGGTGCTTTCCCACAGAGGCATGCCCATAAACCTCGAGGGTATTGGTAGGGGTGGTGACCCTATGAGTGTTTAGGGCTACATCGATACTCTTAGCCTTGCTGTAGCACTACCATCACCCTCTCCCCGCCATCCTAGACTTACTAGATGGGGAGACATATTTATTCGTCAAGGTTGTGGAGGTTTAGTCCAAATTGTTTATGATGATGATTTTTATCTTTGGTGGGAAAGTGTAACACCCCGGTTTTGACCCCATTGCATTAGATGTATATGATGTATATATTGTAAATTATCATGGTGCGAAGCTAAAGGTTAAGGCCCCACCATTGATTGGCTATGCTATGTTTTGGGTTGAAATTGTCATCGATGGTATATTGAGGCATGCGGCATACATATTGAGTTGTCATCATGTAAATATGCATCTTTAATTAAATAACCCGACCAGCTACGTTCACGGCAACTAAATTGAGAAGGGGCATTATTTTCACAAGGATAAGGGTGGGGGAATGTCAAAGCTTGGCCAATGGGGTAAAATTCCATGTGTCATCCTTCCTTGTTTTATCCAACCACCACCATTAATAACTACTGCTGGTAGTTGGGGAAGTTATGGCTGAGAGTGGAGTGTGACTTTCAGTCCTTGCCCACACACACACTCAACCCACGGTTGACTTCACAATGGCAAAAGAAAACCATCGCCCTCACTCCAGCGGACTCACGACTGCATTCTCTGGGTGCGGGTACTAAAACACTCATTCACTCTCCACTACGCATGCCTCACGACTGTCTGTCATCCACACGGATAAGCGGAGCTGTTCATCCTCACGCAGGGAATTATTCTTCATTCTCCTACACAGGACTTTCCTGGTTTCAACCACGTAGTTTTTCTTCTACGGATTTGCGGATGGTGTGGATGTATACTTTCCCCACCGGCTAATTTATGGGTTCTGCATTGTTGTTACTCATGCACAGGCTGGGAGACTGTAATTTCTTCCCCAACGTGGTCTGTGTAAGTCTTCACGTGGATTCATTGCCTTGGACGTGATTTTGTTCCCCACGTTTGTTGGTATAGCATGCTGATACGTTTTGGGACTGGTTTTTTTCCCCATGTTGTAAATTGTGTGCATAGATATGTTCAGTGGCCTGTTGAAATTCATTTGGGAATAGTTTTCCCTGTTAAGCTATAATAGCTGATTGATTGCATGTGTGCAAAGGTTGGTCTTCGGACTGTGTTGGGAGTAGGGATGTTGGCTTGGTTTTCTTGATAAAACCTGGTGGCTGGAAACCACACAGACAAAGCTAGAGGGATGGCTTTCTTCTCCACAACCCCTGAATAGCACTAGAAGGGAATGCAAGGCCTGTGGGACTATGTAGCAGAGAAGGGACTGATTCCTTGTGTTGGGTGTGTGTGGGTGTGTTAGAAGTCAGGATAGTTCTAGTGTAGGTGTTCCTAGCTCTACAATGAGCTCACCAGCTTAGCATTTAGCCTTTCCCAACTCCTTGATGGCCTGATAAACCCAACTGTGTTGGCTTGGCTGTGTTTTGTGTATCCTTGGCTATGTNCCCTTGGAGAATCATGTCCAGCTCGGGGGTGGCAGCATTGCTGAGAGATTAAGGAGCACGTTGGCCTATGGTTGGGTGGAACATTGCAGCAACGTAGCTGGTTGCGGAACGACTTCTTCATAAGTTAAGTGATCTTGTCCATTTTTACTTCTGCAACCATATTTTCTGTTAATAAATGTGATGAACATGTTGAGTGAATGCTTGTATGAATGTATGTTGATTCCGCTGTGTCTGATAGATAATTGTAGCTGTGTATGATATATGATTGCATCTGTGTATGTTCCACTTCAATGCATCTTGTTTTCAACATTCTGTTTCAGCTTGCATTTTATGAATTCACATGTTCATGGGGCTGGTAGCCCGGATGGTTAATGTCGTGGTCGTGTCCTCTTCGCCGATCAAAGGGATGGGGACGTGAAAGAAAGGAAATTACCTTCTCTCAAGCAATTCCCAAAATGTGATTGGACTTCCGAGGAGACAATGACCTTGTCCTCTCACCAGGGGAGGCATAGGGAGAGATATGCATGTTTATCTTTTTATGTTATTTGTTTTTTATGAGTTTTAATCATAAATTTATATATATACATATGTATAAAAGTTTTGATCATTTTTAAATGTTTTTAAATGCAAATGTTGGACCTGTACACCCTAATGGGCATCCTAGGACCTTTGTGTGGCCCACACAAGGTGAGGACTAGATCATATTATGAGTTCTAGAGGGAAAGTTGGCCAGGATAACCCAAGGTGTCCCTACCATGTGGATAGAGTGGATCCTAATCATTATGCAAGAGTTTGTAGTAGGGATTCTATAGCAGGGTTAAATCGCTAGGTATGTGTACAAGCACCTACCTTCCATCTATAGAATAGAAGGATAGATTCTATGGATGGAGAAATAACCGCAACAAAATGTTAGAGGAAAATAATGGAGAACCTACAGCAAAATATCATAAATCACAGCATATATGTATAAAAAACCTATGAAATAAAAACAAACAGAAGACATAAGACCATATACATTCTATTTTAGTTCAGAATTGAGGCACCATTCCCAGGCTCAGTGTAACATCCCCGACCCTTCGACCGATCAAGAGAACGCTACTAAACACCAAACATTCGGGCATCTATCCCTATGAACATGATCATACATATAATGCTGAAGCAAGATACTTAAAAGCATAAAACATACTACGATGCATAATTGTTCCTATACATAGTGGAATCAAAACAATATTCATTCATTCATATACAACCCCACATTCAACATGTCTATCATCATAATTCATTAATAGTAAATATGATTGCAAAACATATTAGTCAAGAATACTTATCTTATGAGAACTGTCCCCCAACCAGCTACGTCGCTGCAATGTTCCACCCAGCCATAGGTCATTATGCTCCTTAATCTCTCAGCAGTGCTGCCACCCCCGAGTTGGGCATGATTCCCAAAGGAATAAGGAACTATCAAGTTTACACATAACTGTTGGGCTGTGGGTAGACCCAAGTTTTATACCATTAACTTCACACCAACAAAAAGACCCACAGTGTTGGCCCTTTTGGCAACAACCTGCGAACAGGTTGTAGTCTCACCCAAAACAGCTATGGGGTGCCACAGAATCAGGTTTCTGCAAGAAGAAGAGGGATATTACTGTACCTTTAGCCTTAACAAATAATAATCATACAATACAGAGCTTTGAATCGTACTTAAATAGCTTCGCAGTTAGATGAACAAACAATTTCTTGCTTAACCCTTAACTGGGAATTCACAACGAAGTTATTATTTAGCAGTTATCTTACTTTGTCAATTATCTACTTATCAATGCATAAAATGAAACCATAACAGAAACAACACAAAAGAACCACAACACAAGATATAATGTGGTTCACCCCTAGTGTAGGGGCTACGTCCACAAAACTGCGCTTTTATTCAACTTTTTCCAAAACAACAGTTCTAATCTGCACCCTCAGCAGCAGATCCGTCCTTTAAGTCTAACTGCGCACTCAGCTGTAGTTCCTTTCTTACAATCTCTAAGCTGTGCACTTAGCTGCAGTTCCTTTCCTTACAAAAACCCTCTGCGCACACAGCTACAGAGGTTGTCCACGCACATAGCTGGGACTTGACCTTAAAACCCAAAAATATATCTAACTTCTTCGCATCATATGATCATCATTTCATTAGATAATCTTGACATCTTTATATGAGTGCCTATTTATACAAGTGCACTATTACAAAATCATGGGCTTACACCCGAAAATTATGGACAATTACAAAAGGAGGGCTTTGACTCAACCCCGACACCCCTAAGACTATTTTGAGTCGCAACTCCGCTTACAAGCTTCCACAAAAACCGCGGAGTTACAAAAATTAATGACTGTTAAGGTGCATGCCCCAACAGGACCCTAAGACTCAATAGTGTCCCTTCATGGGACACTCTGCTGCTTGTCTGGTGGCAGATTCTTGTTGGCGACAATAGTGAGCTTCTTTTTGAGGCTGCGCATGATATCTTCGGTTGCTTGCTCCTTCTTTATGATCTCCTTTCGCACTTTGTCGGGCTTTGTATCCGTCTGCATCTTTGTAACCCTCATCTTTAATTTTCCTACCCTCATGTTCCCTTATATGCCTATCATCATCGTCATCCCTTCTGCTACTTCTACCACGGCCGCAGCTTGCTTGATCCTTCATCCTTTCATCCTTAGCAGACTACCTATGTTCCTTATGATGCTGTCTTCCTTTGCAATATTTATGATGGTCATGGGAATAATTGGGCCTTCTAAATCTATCAGCGAATCCATCCCTCGAACTACCTACCGTTCATGCCCTATAGAACATTTGACCATCCACAAATTTGGGTCCTTAACAGACGGTACCCTCGTGATTGCATGCCAATGTACTTTTTCATAATACAAACAACATGCCTCCATTCTGCTGAGCCAGGAGGATACATCTCGGGATATTCCAGAGTCTTTCCTGAGGGTTTGTGCCTTTCTTCGTTTCGTTTAGATCAAACTTCTACCTTAAATTTATTCCTGGTTGAACATGTCTGCCTAGGTGGATGCAGCACTGGGGGAGTCTAGATGCAAGTGGATTGCTGATAAGGTTCTGCAGACCTCTCTCCCTGAACTCTCGTAACAATTCTTGGACTTTGTGATCATTCGACATGGTCTTAACTGTAAACTCAAGGAAATGCATAATGCAGGAGTCGCAGGCCTGTGTGGCTTCTTATAGAATCCCATGACAAAATATGCCATCATGGTGCATTAAGGACACCAAATCTGATGGAGCAGCGGTAAACCCTATTCACACGGTGCTAGATTTTCTCAAAATCTCATCATTACAAGCAGTTAAGGCAGCTCACGTGCCAGCGCCACCAAATCTAGTTTGTCCCATTAGTCACATTTTAGGCTGCGACAGACCTTTCTTCTTCGACACAACCACTAACTTCAACTTCGTCACAATGAGGACCTTCGACATAATATTGACCTTGGACCCATCCTGACCCAAGCGCCAACCAAACTTCGACCTTCGAACTTTGACATCCTTCAATACTTCGTATCTTTGAGAACAACTTCATTATAGTCTAGTACCCAATTTCAACTATTCTTGGTGCTTAGACTCTCATTTTTGCTATTACTTTTGATTAGGGGGTCTCGGCTTGTCCCTGTACTTCTTTAATCTACTTCCTTTCACCATGGAAGGTGAAATTTCTCCATTCAATTTAGCTAACTGGATTGCACCACCGTTGGTAACTTCCTGAACTATGTATGGTCCTTTCCAATGTGTTTTGAATTTACCTGGGAACTTCATGAATTTACTGTCGTACAAGAGCACAAGATCACCAATCTGGAATTGCTTCTTCTTAATGTGTCTATCATGCCATGCTTTTTCTCTAGATTTTTGTACTTGCTGCTGGAAACCTGCAATGAATCTATCTTCCTCTAGTTATAGTATCTTTTCCATCCTTTCTTTCAACATAGCTGGATCATCCATCTCTATGAAGGCAGATATTCTGAGGCTAGGAACAATGTACTCCATGGGCATAACTGCTTCTTGTCCATAGACCAACCTAAAAGGTGTATGGCTTGTCAACTTCTTGCAAGTGGTTCTATAAGCCCATAGTACTGCTAGAATTCTAAGATCCCAATCATTTCTATTAACATTACAAACCTTTGTTAGAGCATGCTCAAGGATCTTGTTAAAGGCTTCAACAGTTCCATTTGCTTGAGGATGGTAGGAAGTAATTTTCTGATGATATACTTGAAATTATTCGGTCAATGCTTCAATAGTATTATTTAGGAAATGTGATCCTTGATCACTCATAAGAATTCTAGGACACCTAAATCTTGACAAGATATTATCAAAGATAAACTTCGCAGTTGTAGCAACGCTACAGTTCTTGACTGGCTGAGCTTCGGCCCAACGAGTAAGGTAATCAATTGCTGTAATAATGTATCTTGCACCAGATTTCTTTGCAGGGGGATTGATAGGTCCAACAAAATCAATAGCCCACTTGTCAAATGCTTGTAAATTTACTTGTGGAACCAGAGGCATCTCATCCCTTCTAGATGGTTTTCCTATCATCTGACAGATATCGTAGCTGTGGCGATACTCTCTTGCATCCTTATGAATCGTAGGCCACCACAATCTAGCTATCAGAATCCTCTAAGCTGTAGTTTTTCCTGCATAATGACCTCCTACTGCTCCAGAATGTGCCTCAGCCAAAATTAATGGTTTTTCATGCTCCAAGACACATCTGCGCAGTATTTCATCTGGTCCCATCTTATATAGCTGTCCTGCTATCAAAGCAAAGTCAACTTCTCTAACCACTAGTTGCTTCTTCTGCTGTGTTGTCATCTCAGCGGGTGCAAAACCTGTAGACAAATACTAAACAATACCCTGAAAATAGTCATCAACCATCTGGATGGAAAACAACTAGGCATCAGGAAGACCTTCGTCCAAACTAGTGGGCTCTTCTCCTGACTCGAGCCTCGACAAGTGGTCATGCCCTAGGTTAAGTCTTCCAGGTTTAACTATGATCTCAAAGTCATATTCCTGAAACAGAATCATCCATCTGCATATTCTTCCACCTAACACAGGCTTGTTAACCAAGTACTTCAAATCAGAATGGTCAGTGAACATTTTAAAATGAGATCCTAACAGATAATGTCGAAACTTCTGCAAGGCATAAACCATGGCTAGACCTTCTCGTTCTGTCGTAGTATAGTTCTTTTCTGCTGTGGACAATTTTCTACCTGCAAAAGCAATAGGGTGATCAATATTACCTTCACCGGACTGAGCCAATACTATACCCAAAGCAATGGAGGATGCATCGACATGCACATGAAACTCCTTATTCTAGTCAGGGAATACTAAGATAGGGTCAGTTACGATCTTTTCTTTTAAAATATCCAAGATTTCTTGACACTCAAGTGTCCACTCAAACTTAATATCTTTCTTCAATTTCTTTTCCATAGGGGCTGTAATCTGAGCATATCCTTTAATGAATTTCCTGTAATAACCAGTATGACCAAGCGTAGTGCAAAGTTGCTTAACAGAGATCGGAGGTGGCAATTTCACAATAATGGCTATCTTTGCAGGATCCATCATCAATCCTTGCTTACATAGAATGTGACCTAGCAGAATTCCAAAAGGTGCATGAAAGATACACTTCTTCAGGTTCAATGAAATCTGATGCTGTCTACACTTGTCCAGCATAAGTCTTAAACTGGCTATATGATCTGTTAGTCACCCAAAGATAGTCCAATCATCAAAGTAAAATTCCAATAATTTATGTATAAATTCCTTAAATGCAGATATGACTACTCTAGAAAACATAGCAGGTTCATTCTTCAATCCAAAGGGCATAACTGTATACTGGAAAGATCCCATTTCTGTAGCGAAGGTTGGTTTATGTTGATCCTCTAGAGCAATTCTGATCTGATGGTAACCTGAAAATCCATTAGTGAAGGAATACACTTCTTGACCTCCGACATTGTCTAAAACTTCATCTGTAAAGGGAGTAGGAAAATGATCATGTAAACAGGCATCATTCAGCTTCCTCAAATCAACACAGATTCTGATTTCTCCCTTGGCCTTCTTTTCTTGTACCACCATAGGGCTGACCCATTTGGACTCTTCGACAGGTTCAATGATTCCTGCAGCGAGCATCTTATCTAGATCCATCCTGACTTTTTCTTTATACTTAGGGTTCAGCCTATAAGGGCGCTATTTTACAGGCTTCACATCAGGCTTCAAAGGGATTTTTATCACTCCTTTATCACCAAGGATACCTTTAATTTCTAGGAACTTCATCGGAAATAAGTCTTGATACTCATGGAGAAGTTGGGTCACTTTGCTCACCATTTCTTCATCCCAATAATCTCCAATGGTAGCATACTTAGGCTTTTCTTCTGATCCAATGTTTACTTGCCTTGTTTTCAAGGGCTGAGTCACTTTAGGTGCTTCGACTGCTGGTCCATGTACTTCGCAGTGTCCTTCTGACTCAGGAATGTTAATGTTGCGTGGGTCATCATCCTCGTCAATTGCGAGGTTATAGCATTCTATTGCATTAGCCCCTTGTTCCTTCCAATTAGGTTGGTACTCTGCTATTTCTTTATCATCAAACACATTAGTATGGATCAACCTAATAGCTGTGTCCAAAGCAGGACAAACCTCATTAATAGAAAATGTAAGCACAAAACTATCAACAATACTATCCCAACTTACAGTACCATGGCGAAGCTCAACCTCCGCATACCAGTTCTTTGCTACAGGTTCCAGAGTGTGCACAAACCTATGTACCCATTATTCATGAGGTACATGCTTCTATGCTTCGTAACATTGCTCAAAATGTTCTTGAGGGCTAGTCTTACCATTAAACCTGCTTCGTACCTCCTGAGGTTGATCCATGAATCTCAGGCGAAGGGACTTTTGACAAGCTTCCCAACTATGAATGTACTTTTTATGACCATTCCACCACCTAGCAACTATGGCTCTAAATACTGAATCTAGAGTCTCCATTTTTTGTGAATCTGGTACCTGCTCTGAAAATTGCAAAATAAAATCTTCGGGGTCTGTCAAGCCATCAAAAATAGGTAAGACTCTTGTCTATGAGCCAAGCCATCTGAGAGACTTGGTAATTCTTGCACATCGATGTCCATGTAATTCATAAAGTCTATTCTACCAATTCTCTAAGCCTTCATCTGAATCGGTCATGCAAGAACTGTCACACTTCCAGTCCATTATACCTTTAGTAGTAGGGTTAACATAGTCTTCTTCTTTAGCTGTGATGTTGTAGATATGATCCAAAACATCCTGATCTTCATCTCTGATTGTCTCTGTGTACCTTTCTCCTTGAGAAGGGTCCAAGGGTACTATGACTCTCAAGCCTTTTCCTTCAAAAGTCATTTGCCTTTTCTTAAGGTTGATCACTACAGAATTCTCTATTTCCCATTCAATTCCTAGCAAGGCTGGATAGGGGTTGCTATCATCAATTATTTCGATGACTTCAAAATCTGCTAAGGTGCTAACTCCATCAATGTCTACTTGGACACTAGGAAATATTCCTAGGGGCACAATCTTCTGTTGATTGGCTAATCTCAATTGTATAGGGGACCATTCAAGGGTAGGTTTTCCCATTTTTTCCCATGTCTGCTTAGTTAGGACATTTACTTCTGATCCTAGGTCTAAAATGATGTCAGTCATGTCATACTCTCCTATCTAAGCATGCAATCTCATTTCTCTTCCAGTCCTTCTAACTCTATTAACAGTTTTTTCTTTACCAGAGCTTCGCTGAGGTTTGCAAGAAGCAATAACTTTCTGTAACTCATTTAAAGCATTCTGATTCCTTAAGAGCTTCATACAACTCTGTAAAAATGATGACAATGGACTTACTTTATCCGTCAAAGCTTCTTGAGACTGTGACTGCTATTGATGCTATTGTGCAAGTGCTACTGATGAGCTCGGATAAGCAAAGTCTTTTTTGGCTTCCATAAATGTTTCTTTTTCTCTTCCAACATCAAATGCTGGAATTTTCTCTGGGGTCTTATGAACCCAAGCCTCGTCAGGTTGTTTCTCCTTATTCTGTACTTGCGTTGTAGCTCCACTCCTTGTAACAACGTTAATGGTTGGGATAGGATTTTTCTCTACAGTAATCATCTGAATATTCTGAGTAGGAGCTCCATTTATTTCTTGTATCTTGGCTATCAGCTGTGGGAATTGCTCAATGTCATGATCTACTGCTCTGTAATATCGACATGTCGTAGTTTTGTTCTGGCAGTCTATAGCTAGATGTCCTTTCTGGTTTCAATTATAGCAAATAACCTGGCCTCAAAATCCTCCATACATACCACCATGACCATGACCTATGAAACTACCTTGACCACCATGGTAACCATATCCATCATTGCCTTGTGCATCGTTTTGTACCCTATAAGCATCATAGGTTCGCTCTCTCATAAGGTCAAAGCTGCGACATTCCTATTCATTGTGTCCTACTGACTTATAGAACTTGCAATAATGATTCTTGGGGACTTGAACATATCTCTGCAGCAGATAGCAGTCTTTAGGTTGATGCTGGCCAGTTGTTCTACATATCTCACAATATAGAACATTAGGGTTAAATGGGTTTGGCACACCAGTATTCAGGTAATTTCTTAACGCAGGACACTGTTCTTTGTCATGACCTTATGTCCTACATCGTGTACACCAAACCTCTTCGCAAATAGATTTCCCCTTATTCATGTCGCGAAGCTCCAAAGCCATTTCTGCCAACTATGATTGTATTTGGGCTATGCCAGAATTATCTTCGACAAGAGTTGTTCCAAGCTTCATAGCAATTTCTAAAGCCTCTTGCTGATTAGCAACCTTCTGTTGCATGAGTGGAGTTCTGATGTGAGGTAATAGGGCTGCAATGAACCATTATTTATGCTGCGTTGGTCCAATAGTGAAACTAACTTGATCTAGTAGAACTTTGAACCTCTGATCAAAGTCCCAAACTAATTCTCCTCGCCTTTACTGAATCTCTTTCAGTTCAGTTATACACTGTGACTATAATTTAGGCTTCTTGAACTCTTTGATCATTGCTGTTTTAATATCAACCAAGACATGGTTCTGAGTATTGGAAAACTTCATAAACTAGGTCAAAGCCCGGTATCTGAAAGAAGTGACCAGTTGTGCTCTTCTTATATCTTGATCCATAATGTTCTTAGCAGTCCAAACAGCTTCGCATAAGAACCAAAACTGTTCTGGATCCTCT
>LPNX010258825.1:142074-156322 GCA_001517045.1 Pseudotsuga menziesii
TCTCGGGGGTAAAATATCTTCTCTGCGGGGTTGTAGGAGGGTTTCTAACAGAAGGGGTTTTTTCAGACTTAGATTCTTCTAGACTTAATGGGGAATAACCGGTATTCTGGCCTAGGGTATAGGATTCTAGGTTTCTCTTATATCTTTTACCGCTTCGCAGCAAATCACTTTGCTCGTCGGAGTCACTTTCACTTGCAAACATAGGTTAGTAGTAATAAATCTATCAATCTGATTCTATAAGAAATATGCCTTTCTCAGCCAAGAGCATTTTAATTTGCAGACTAAATGAATTTAGGTACGTACCCCTTGGTCCTTAGAAAAATTGTCTCTCAGCTTCGCTAAAAGAGGTACTTGTGTCGATGGCAAACTCTGTCACAAATGCTTCAAGGGTTCACATTGTCCAGAAATCAACAGCTCGTGATATTGCGTTGTTCACTCTTTTCAATATGTTAATTCTTGCAGGGGTCCAATCAGGAAACCGATATTCGTTGAAGTTTGTCTTTCTTTCTGTCAACCTGGATAGCCACTGGTGCAATTCTATGTGGATACTACCAAAAAAAATTTCATAAACATCCGAAAAAATGTACCTTTGCAAGAAGTCGTCTAAGCTACGATGAGGATCCTTGTTTTCTTGTTCAGCAAATTTCAAATAGGTCTCTTCAATCCAGTCACCGATTTATTTTACTGAGGGTCTCCAAAACATAGCCCTCTAGGTACGATGTAGATCCCGCTTGAGCAGATACTGAGTTCAACCGGCAACGGAACCAATTTGTTGGGCTATGGGCAGACCCGGGTTTTATACCATTAACTTCTCACCAACAAAAAGACCCACAGTGTTGGCCCTTTCGGTAACAACCTGTGAACAGGTTGCAGTCTCACCCGAAACAGCTATGGGGTGCCGTAGAATCCGGTTTCTGCAAGCAGAAGAGGGATATTACTGTACCTTTAGCCTTAACAAATAATAATCATACAATACAGAGCTTCGAATTGTACTTAAATAGCTTCGCGGTTAGATGAACAAACAATTTCTTGCTTAACCCTTAACTGGGAATTCACAGCAAAGTTATTATTTAGCAGTTATCTTACTTTGTCAATTATCTACTTATCAATGCATAAAATGAAACCATAACAGAAACAACACAAAAGAACCACAACACAAGATATAACATGGTTCACCCCTAGTGTAGGGGCTACGTCCACAAAACTGCGCTTTTATTCAACTTTTTCCAAAACAACAGTTCTAATCTGCGCCCTTAGCAGCAGATCCGTCCTTCAAGTCTAAATGCGCACTCAGCTACAGTTCTTTTTTTACAATCTCTAAGCTGCGCACTTAGCTGCAGTTCCTTTCCTTACAAAAACCCTCTGCGCACACAGCTGCAAAGGTAGTCCACACACACAGCTAGGAGTCGCAACTCCGCTTACAAGCTTCCACAAAAACCGTGGAGTTACCAAAATTAATGACCGTTAAGGTGCGTTCCCCAATAATAACCAAGTATAACAACACCACAAGGATGCACATTTCAGCCAAGCCAACACCATTGGGTTTATCATGCGAACAACAGATCATCCAAGCCAACAAAGTTGGGTTTATCAGGACATACAGGAGCTGGGAAAGGATAAATGCAAAGCTGGTGAGCTCATTGAAGAGCTAAGGATACCTACACCAAAACTATCATGACTTCTAGGACACCCACACACACCCAAGACAAGGAAATATGTCCTTTCTCTGCTACGCAGTCCCTCAGGCCCTGGCATCCCTTCCAGTTCTATTCATGGGTTGTGGAGAAGAAAGCCAGCCCTTTAGCTCTATTTGTGTGGTTCCCAAACACACTAGGTTTATCAAGCACATCAGGCCCTCATTCACCGCTCCAATGCATTCCGATGACAAACCATTGCATGCATGCAACAAATAAGCACTTCATAGCTTGAACAGGGGAAGACAAATACTAGAATTGTTCTTGGCCCTATCATGGCCAAAACGATTCCTTAGAAACCTACAGCAACCCAAAATGCGAAGGAAACTTAGCCAAAAAATGTGGGGAAACAACAACAACGGCTCATGATGAAGCAATAGATCTTCACCTGGTCCACACACAGCCAGCAACGTTGGAAGACAGTGGTCCTCTCTCAACAATAAAGCCACCGCACCTCTTCACAATCGGCAATGGTGGAGTAAAACATATACTCTATGCGTGATCAGGAGGAATAACATATCCGCAGACTGGAAATCGGTGAGACAAGGGAGAATGAACCCCCAAACAATAAATCCCCCCCTTCTTAACTGAGCTCTACGTGAGGAAGACCATCCAAATCCCTATGTGCATGAAAAGGTGAACAAAACAAAAATTCCATGCATGAGAGTGAACCCCAATGGACAAGAGAGTGGCATAGTGATGGTTATCTTACCCACATGAAGGTGGAGAAACAGCTGGTGGAGTGAGCGTGTGGCAAAAATTGGCAGTCCTGCCATCGACCACTTCCCAGCAATAACTACCCCAGCTAAATCAGTAGAACATTAAAGTGGTGGTTGGATGAGACAAGGGAAGGTGAGCAAATCAAACAGGGTGGTGACACATGGTTTTTTCCCCCATGGGTTCAAGGTTTAACATTTCCCTCCCCTTAACCTTAGGAAATCATGCCCTTTTCAATATGGTTGCATTGAACATAGTTGGTTGGGTTCCATTAATTAAAATGCACATTTAGATGATGCCACAATTCAATACGTGTCACATGTCCCGATCTACCATCGGTGACAATTCCAATCCGAAACATAACATAGCCAAATCGATGGTGGGGCCGTTGCCTTTAGGTCCTCACCATGATTATTTACAATATATGTATCATGTATATTTAATGCATCGGGGTCAAAACCGGGGTGTTAAATTCCCCTCCCCCTTCAATAGCACTGTCCTCAATGCTTTACAAAATTGAACAAAATGTTGCACTGGTACCACCTCAGTGTTCCGTAGAATTGAACAAAAATGGATGTGCCAATCGCATGGCATCCTCCAGCTCCCACATAGCCTCTTCAGGTCCATAGTGCTCTCATTGCACCTTTACCTTCCCTATGGCTCGGTTCCAGATCATTGTGACCTTCATGTCGAGGATATGCATTGGCTCCATTTGGAACTCTCCCTCAGGTTCCACCTGAATCACATTCCAATTTATCACATGGTTAGGATCATGTACATATCTCTTAAGAAAAGAAATATGAAAAACATTATGAGCTCTAGTACTAGAAGACAATGCAAGTTTATATGCAACTGGACCTATTCTTTCAAACACTTCAAACGACCCACAATATCTTGGTCATAGCTTGGCACATCTTCCAAACTTCAAGGAAATTTTCCTTGCCCTCACTCGGAGGTAAACATGATCCCCAACACTGAACTCCCTATTCACCCTATGCTTATCTGCATAGCTTTTCTATCTGTCCTATGCTACTTTCAGATTCTATCTGATCTTTACAACCTCTTGCTCCATTTCCTTGAGCAACTCTGGTCCAAGCACAACTCTGTTCACTGGATTATCCCATGTCACTGGTGTCCTACACCTTCTTCCATACAAAGCCTCATACGGACTCATCTCCAAGGATTCCCGTTGTCCATTGTTATAAGCAAACTCTACCAAGTGTAAGTAATCTTCCCACTTTCTTGGTTTGTCCATCACTTACATGCGAAGCATATCTTCAAGTACCTAATTAACTCTCTCTACCTGCCCATCTGTCTGAGGATGGTATGCAGTGTTGAAGTTTAGCTTTGTACCCAAATCTGCAAACAACCCTTTCCAAAAATTGGAAGTGAACTTGACATATTTGTTAGAGACTATTGCCTTTGGAAATCCATGCAATTTGAAAATCTCCTTCATGAATATCTTCACAATGTCATCAGTATAAAATGTGTTGCCTTTGTCAACTTGTCTACCACAACCATGATGGAATCATGCTGTCTCCAAGTCATCGGCAATCCTGTAATAAATTCCAGGGAAATAAATTCCCATTTCCATTTTGGAACTGGAAAAGGCTGCAACAAACCTTCTGGGTGTTGATTCTCAACCTTTGCCTATTAACATTTCATGCACCTTGAAATGTATTCAGCCATATCCCTTTTCATGCCTGGCCAAAAGTATTGCTTTCTAGCTATAGCAATTGTCTTCTGATATTCTGGGTGACCAGAATATGAAGCTTGATGGATTTCATCCATAACAACTCTCCTCAAATATTCTACATTTGGAATATAAATCCTACCTTTATAAGTACGAAGTCCCTCTCCTTCTAGTTTATATTCCTCATACCTCTTCTCAAGACTTTGCTGCTACAATTTGTCTTTTACCAGCTCATACAATTCATCTCCAACAGTATGATTAACAATCTGCTGCCTCAAATCTGATTGGAAAATACTAAGAGATGCCACATGCATTTCCTACACCTTCCTGCTGAGTGCATCACCTACCTTGTTTTCTTTTCCCTTTATGTGCTTGATTTCAAAATCAAAATCACATAAAAATTCGATCCATCTTGCTTGCCTAGCATTCAAAGTAGGCTGATCAAATAGATATTTCAGACCACAAAGGTATTTCCTGAGCTCAAATCTTCTACCCATCAAGTAATGCCTCCACATCTTGAGAGCATGTACTATGGCTGCAAGTTCTAGGTCATGAGTGGCATAGTTCCCCTCATGCTCTTTCACTTTTCTTGACTCATAGAATATCACATGGTTGTCCTGCATAAGGAATCCTCCAAGCCCTTGTCTGCATGCATCGGTACATACCACAAAATCTTTCTCTAGATCTGTAACCTTCAATACTGGTGCACTGGTGAGAATATTCTTCAACTGCTGGAAGCTTTCTTCACACCTTGATCTCCATTCAAACTTTATCCCCTTCCTTTGCAAAGAAGTGATGGTATGTGCAACTTTGGAAAATCCTTCAATGAATCTCATGTAATATCCTGCAATTCCCATAAAATATCTTACATCTGTCACATTTCTTGGAGTAGGCCAATTCATAATGGCTTCAATCTTTTCAGGGTCTACTGATATACCCTCTTCTGAGATAATGTGACCCAAATACTGTATTCTATCTCTGTAGAAGTCACACTTGCTCATTTTTTCATACAACTGATGCTCCCTGAGAAATTGCAATGTCAATCTCAAATGATCTTCATGTTCTTTCTCATTCTTAGAATAAACAAGAATGTCATCAAGGAAAACAAGAACAAACTTGTCCAAATATCTGCTAAAGACATTGTTCATGAGGCACATAAATGTAGTTGGTGCATTTGTGAGACCAAATGGTACCACTACAAACTCATAATATCCATACCTTGTCATGAAGGCTATCTTATGAATGTCTTCATCCTTGATTCTCACATGATGGTAACTAGACCTCAAGTCAATCTTGGAAAATACCTTTGCTCCTCTCATTTGATCAAAGAGGTCATCAATCCTGAGCAACGGATATTTATTATTCACAGTAACCTTGTTAAACTATCTGTAATCAATACATAACCTAAGTGTACCATCTTTCTTCTTTACGAATAGAACCGGTTCTCCCCAAGGAGACACACTCGGTCGGATATAATTCTTTTCCAATAACTCTTGCAGTTTCATCTTCAAATATAGCATATTCGGTGTGCTCATCCTATAGGGTGTCTTAGACACTGGTGCTGCTCCCGGCACAAGTTGAATTGTGAAATCAATGTCCCTCTTTGGAGGAATCCTTGGAATCTCATTAGGAAATACATCTTTGAATTTCTGTAACACCTGATAGTCTTCCAACCTAGGAGTTTCATCTCCTGTTGGGTCCAAAATATGAGCTACATACAACTGGAAACCTTTCCTACAGAACTTCTTCAACTGCATTGTTGAAACCTACCTAATTGAAATTACCTTTGGAATGCCTTTCACAACTATTGGGTTCCCTTCTTCATCCATACATTCAAAAGTCTTGTTATAACAGTTAAGCTTCACCCTATGAGATTCTAACCAATCCATTCCAATGAGAACATCATAGGAACCAAGATGTAGAACATTTAGATCTACACAAGTGATCAATCCATTCATGACCAATGGACATTTCTCTACCACTTCACTGACCTTTCTCTTAGTCCCAGTGGCTAGCTAAACTAACCAAGATTTTCTATGGTGTACCTTCTTAAAAGCATAATTCTCCACTACTCTAAGAGTAATGTAACTGTGAGTAGAACCAAGGTCAATCAAAATAGAAACAAATTGTTCAATAATCTCACCTGCAACTTCCACCACAGCTGACTGGTGATCTTCCTGGCAGTCCTCCAGTGATACATAAATTCTAGGGACTGCCCTTGGTACTTGACCCACTGTTTCTACTTCCTGAATGTTATAAGTTGGCCTTGCACTTTCATTCTCAAGTGCACAATATCTACGCAAGTGGGGTCATTCATATTTCAAACATTTGAGTGGACCTTTATTCTGATGTGGATATTTAGGCTTTCCACCTGTCACTCCAACTGGATTACTCGCATCTTGGGATGGCTACTTCTGTTGGTTCCTGAATCTAGAAGGTTTGAAACCTTTCTTTCTTTGGCCAAACTATCATTTTTCTTGTCCTTCCAGGCCTTATGGTAGTCAGGTTTACCCTTTCTTTGCTCATAGCAATACTTATCCTTCCTTATCGCTTGTTCAAGGGTTTTAGGTTCATAAAACTCAATTCTATCTTTGTAAGACTGAGGCAATCCACTTAGAAACCACTGGACCTTCACTTTTTCATCTCTGATGTACCGGACATACCTCAACAATTCCAAAAACTTATTTGCATATTCATCCATGGTCTGTTGTCCCAATCTCAACTCATGGAACTCTTTAATCTTGTCATCATAATATCTGTTAGAGAGGTATTTCTGCCTGAAATACTTCTTGAACTGTTTTCATTTAAGTTTCCTTTCACTGATCCTCTTTACTTGCTTGAAGTTTTCCCACCAAATTGATGCTCTTCCATTCAGATTGAATATGGAAACTCTTGCCTTCATGTTTCCGGAATAATCCTGCACTTGGAAGTACTTCTTTATCCCAAGAAGGAAAGCTTCAATCTCTTGTCCAGTCTTTATCTCACCATCAAATGTAGGAGCTTTAGCCTTCTGTTGAGGCCTAGAAATTCACAGGAAACAATAGCAAGGGATTCTCCCCAGTCAACGTTCCCAACTAGCCTGTGATTGTTTGGTATGGGGAATCCGTTCGGTTTGCGATCTGGCTACCATAGGTCAAAGTAACAAAAAACAAAGGCTTTACCGGTTGCGGCCCGGTCCACCGTGTATTTTTGTATTTTTTGACTTAATGTATGATATGCAAGTGCCTAATTAACCATGCAGGGTGATAAGATGCAAGGAGTAGTCACAATGTGATGTGCAGGTTCTTACCTCTCGTCTTAGCATTCACAAGCATCTAAATCACATACAATAAGAAATTAAAACTAACTACTTAAACTATCCCTAGGGAGCAGGATTATCATTCATTGGTGAGTAATTTTGTACACGCATAATGAAAAGTTACAGATAGCTGACACTTCCTTCTAGACACATGGACAATTGCATATTTTTGAACAACCAGTTAGCCAATTGTTTTATGAACAACATTCATTACTCACAGTGGAAAACATCACAAAATATACTGAAAAAAATTCAACAAGAACATAGGTTTAGGAAGTTAAACACTCTCACAGTTAATGAAACCCATCTGAAAACAAAATAGTTCCCCTTCAACATTGTTCATTTAATCACATTCATACATTCCACATTTCGCTTTCTCCAGCAGGAAAAAGTTGCAGTTTCTAATTGTAAAATGAAATAGTTCCTCTTACAAGCAAATGGTTTACAAGTTTTTCCAGGGAAAAAGTCCCTGTCTAAGTTCTACTTTCAAATATTTAAACTATAACTGCAGACCGCTTGGGCTGCCCTCCAAACGTATGACCTTTCGGTTTATCGAACGTTTCATATTCTTCTCTCCATCTTTTCTTCATATGCTCATGATCAGTTGGGTAACTGTTGGACCTCTCTGTCCTTCAAACGTTTCATATTCTTCTATGTTGTCTGTTATGCATTCATGAACTATTTAGTAACAGATAGCTCTTTTGGGTCGGAGCCTTTGTCGCCTTGGTAGCCCGACCAATCCCATGAGTCCACCTGCAAATAAACCAACCTGCATCATTTATTGGATTTGCATTCCAAAACAAAGAAACAAATTATATTACTGAAACAGCTAAACCACAAGAAAAGACCAGGCATGCCATCATCATTTTACAAATGCTGACAACACTACCTCGTCCTCCTACGGGATCGTGATAAAAACACCAACTGCGGAAAACGGGAGGAAACCGACATCGGAAGCAAAAGCTCTGCCCAACCGCAACGACGGAAGAGTAAAGGCTACAGGCATGCGACGGGAGGGCGGGAAAACTCAATCGCAAATCAGAATGATAACGACATCGAAATCCAAATGGTTTTCCTAGTCGCAACGGCGGAAGGGGCACAACTATGGGCACGTGACTAAAAAGTCAACACGCTTCGGCAGTGGAGCGCTTTTTACTTCGGATGGATCAATGCTTTAAGAGCCGCAACGGTGGAAGCGAAAAGGTTAGGGACACAAGACCTAAGGGCGGGAAGACTCTCAATCGGAAGTCGGAAGACATTTTACATCGGATGCTAAATGGCTTTACCAGCCGCAACGGTAGAAGAAGAAAAGTTATGGGCAAGCGACTAAAGACTGACGCATGGGTTGGCGGAGTGTTTTGGAGTTCGGGCACTGAGTTGCTTTGAGAGCCGCAATGGCGGAAACGAAAATGTAATGGCCTCCGATCAAACATATTTTCAACGCCTGATGTATAAAAATGATTTAAGTGTTTTGGACAGCTTCTCAAACTCAACAACGGACAGAAACATGTTATACCTCCGCAACGACGACCCACAATAAAGAACACTTGGTTCGATCAACAAGCGAAAACAAACTTAGAATCTATGACTCACCATAAATGCCAAATGTAATCAAAATTCGAACCTTGGGTGAGATTTAAGCTTTTACAATCATCTAACATTAAAATACGACCAAAAATCAAAGGATCCAACGATTAAAACAATGCAAAATCATGAGGAGGGGCCCAAAATTTAAGAAATTTGGGGAGAACGGTTGCAGCTGCAACAATTGGCGATTACCTGGTGAACCTAGATCTCTGGGCGATTAATATTTGAGTGACATACTATTTAACAATAAATTCATCTATTGAATTCTTCCAGCTATCCAGATTTCTCAAAAGACTGAAGTGTGTACCTTTAATCATTGATGATAGTCCAATTTGAGAGAGTGGAAACCAAGATTTTCAAGTCCAAATAACTCTGTTGAGGCCAGAGGATGAGTTTCATTATTACTTTTGTCTTCAGGTAGTTGGTAGCTTGGACAACACAGGATTGTAGCATATGGTAAACAGAAATATTCGTTTGTTCCTCATTCCCATGCCCTTTTAGCACTTTTTTGTGCTTTTTTTGGACTTTTGTCCCTTTTCATATGAGTCCTCCTGCATGCCTTTCTTACTGAATTTTAATTCAGGATCCTCTATCCCATAGTGTCCTTTTGTGTGAGTGGTGTACTTCATGTTTCAGCTCACGGACGGAGAGGATCTTTTGGCAATTTAGTACTTATGATTCAGCATCCGCTTTGATGTATGATGCTTTCAAAGGAGTTTTTGACTCTTATTTTCCTTTTGGCATTCGTTTCCTGGCATGGGATCATTTATATTTAATATACTATTCACCTTTCTCCTTTCCATGGGTCCTTTGCTGTCGCTCCTTAGGACATTTTAAGTGTGACGTGGATGGAGCCTCAACATAGTATTCTAGACTCTTCGAATCCGGTTTATTTCACAGGGGTTAAGCAGGAATTCAATGCACACAGAGCTTATTCGAGAAAACTGCTAAAATGGAAGAAGTTATTTTTAGCAACACACAGTCTGAGACCCAAAAATGTTCATCATTCCCAAACATTTTGATGTTCTCCATGCAACTGCGGGTTCATTCCCTTTATTGGAATCAAGAAAAACAAACTAAAACAAACTGAAAAACATGATTCAAAAGACAGCCAAACAGATTATTTATATACAAGACAGAAGAACTCAAAGAAACTCAGGAAAAATAGGGCTTGAGAACCAAACCATTCACTGGTAAGTTCTCTTCCCACCCCTGTAGATCTTGCAACTTATAAGTAGAAGGGCCAAGATTTGCTGCAATCTAAAAAGGGCCTATCCACAACTACTGGAATTTAGTATGCTTTCCTTTCTCATCATGGGGGTGATCCCATTTGAGAACCAAATCACCTACCCCAAATTATTTTGTTCCAGCCTTATGTTTGTCGAACCATCTCTTTATTACCTCCTACTGTTGCTTAAAGCGCTCTCTGGCTTTAGATCTAACCTCTTCTTCTTTCAGGAGATTATATATCCTTATTTGCAAAACTTCATCATCCGACCCTCTATATTCTTGAGCTATTATGGAAGAAGGAAGCATGATATTGGGAGGAAGGATGGTTTCTTTACCGTAGACAAGGGTATATGGAGACACTCCAATCGAAGACTTGGGGGTGACTTTATCATCCCAAAGGGAATTTGGTAGCGCTGCATGGTAACTCCTCTAGTTTTCTATTACAGTCTTCTTTAAAATTCTAATCAGATTTTTGTTACAGGATTCAGCCAGGCCATTTCCTTGTGGATAATAATTAGTAGAATAATGCAATTTTATCCCTTTGTCAATAAGCAAATGCATTCAATTTAATTGATGAAAATTACTTAGCATTATCAAAGACTAAGGAAACTGGAACTCCAAACCTGGTCATGATATGATCTTGTAGGAAGCTGATGACCTCGTCTTCATTTATCTTGCACAGCGGGATAGCTTCGACCCAACGAGTGAAATAATCAATCGCGGTCAGAATGTACTTGTGCTGTAGAGAGGAATTTGGTTTTATTTCTCCAATAATATCCATCCCCCATTGCTCGAATGGTTCTGTGATAATCATAGGTTTTAGAGGTGCTGCTGCTTTAGGTTGTCTCCCACTACACCTTTGGAAAATATCACACTTCCTGACATGTGCGTGTGCATCTTTGAAGAGCGTAGGCCAATAGTAACCTGCCCTGAGGATTTTGTGGGCTGTAGTATCTCCTGAATAATATCCCCCAGCAGGACCGTCATGCAACTCTGACATTACTTTCTTCACATCTTCCTTTTCTAAGCATCTGAGAATAACCCCGTCATAATTCTTTCTGAATAATACTCCTTCAACAAGTTGATAGGAGGCTGATTTAAGACGCAGCGCCCTTCTTTGCTTGGAAATCCAATGTTCTGGCAACATCCCTGCCTGTAGGTAATGCACAAGTTTCCTATACCAAGACTCGGGACTTGTAAACAAAGGACATACCTCCATTACATGTAATTCAGCTTCATCTTCCCAGGCATGTTCTTCATTTTTTCCGTTTTCAGTCATCTGTTTGCACAACCCTTGTCCTTTAACTATAGATGCTGGCTTGAATTCAAGGTCGTACTCTTGAAGAGCTGTTACCCAGTTGCCTCTTCTTTCTCCTAACTCCTTCTGTATAAGAAGAGACCTTATAGCTGGGTAGGGGACGATCACCTTGGTTCTATTTTTTAAAATATAAGGCCTGAATTGCTTTACCGCTTTGAATACTGCATAAGCTTGCTTATCAATGGCTGGGTAATTTAATTCGGTCCTTTGTAGACCAATGCTCATGAAGGATATTGGGAATTCATCCCCCCCATCTTACTTTTGCGTAAGCACAACTTCTAGCGAATCATCGGATGCAAAGGTATACAGAATAAAGTATTTATCGAAATTTGGGCTTCTTAGAGAAGGTGCGTGTGCAACAATAGTTTTAATTTTGTTGAAAGCGCTCTTCTCAATTTTAGTCCACTTGAATAGTGCATTTTGCTTTACCATCTGCTGTAGTGGTTTGACAATCTGAGCAAAATTAGGCACAAATCTTCGCACGAAGTTTATCGTTCCCATAAATGATTGCATCCCCTTTTTATTATGGGGCAAGGGGATTTGTTCAATAGCCTTAATTCTTTCTGGATCTATAGAGATTCCTTTCTTTGAAACTATGTGACCCAGTAACTTGCCTTCCATGACAGTGAACACACACTTCTTAGGATTGAGTGAGATGCCATATTTTCGACAGCGTTCAAAAATTTGCTTTAAGTGAAACGCGTGCTCCCCTCTTCTCTTCGAGAATATTGTAATATCGTCAAGGTATACTACAGCACTTCAGCCAATCAATCCATGGAAAGCTATGTCCATAGCCCTCTGAAACGTTGCTCCAGCATTTATAAGCCCAAAGGGCATTCTCCTGTAGGCAAAGGTTCCCCATTTCATCCTGAACGTGGTCTTCAATCTGTCTTCTTCGGCTACTAATACTTGATTGTAGCCAGAGAAACCATCTAACAACAAAAATAGTTCAGCACCTGAGACCATTTGCAGCAATTGCTCCATGGGTGGAATAGGATAGTTATCTTTGTCTGAAGCACGGTTTAAGTTCCTGAATTCCATGCAGAGTCTGATCTCTCCATATTTTTTCCTTACCGGTACTAGATTTGATACCCATTCAGAGTGTCTGACCTTCAAAATGATTCTAGCATCCAATAATTTCTTCACTTCACTATGAATTAGCAGTTCCAATTTTGGATGCATTTTTTTTAACGGTTGCTGATATGGCTTGACGCCTTCTTTGATGGGAATGACATGTTTGATGATGCTGGTGTCATATGTTTTCAAATATTCATATGTCCATGCGAAGACATCTTTATATTGTTTAAATAGACTGAAGAATTTGTCTCTTTCTGCTGGTGAACAACATTTGCCAAGGTTCACAAATTTAGGATTCGTCTCAGTCCCTAAATTTATCAGCTCGAACTATAGAGATGAGCTGTGGATCTTCATGTTGGCTAGTCTTCTAAATTTTTCATTTAAATCGAACATTTTTTCTAATGTTCTGACTCCTTTAGGGATGAAATTGTCATATTTCATCTCAGCCTGATGTTCTTCATCGTCTATGATTGCTCCTTTAAACACCTCGTCATTTGTTAAACATTCTATAATCTGCTGGTCATCATCAAACACTCGTAGGTTCGTAATCATATCAGGTACAGAGGGCTTGAAAAGTAATTCAACAGAGCATCGATTATTACTGGGTACCAACCTAGCGGCTGATGTGGCCAACAGGTCAGCTGCTGCGTTTTTAATTCTTGGAATTGAAATAATGTTGAATGCAGTAAAATGTTTAAGCAGGTCACATACCTCATTTTGGTAAGCTTTCAAGTGAGGGGAAACACAATGTATTTGATTCCGGATTTGTTTCACAATAATTTCAAAATCCCCAAAAATTTTTAGATTACTTACCTTTAATTCAATTGCTTTCCTCAAACCCTGCACCAACGCTTCTTACTCAGCTGTATTATTAGTACACTCAAGCTCTAATCTACATGAAAGAAAATGTTTATTCTTCTGGCGGTCGATTAGGACACAGCCAGCCCCTGACCCCTCTAAAGTCTTAGAGCCATCAAAAAACAAAGTCCAAAAATCACTAACTACTGAATGTGAATCTATTCCTACTGCTAAGTCTACTATTTTACAGTCAATCTCATAAGCCTATGAGAATCGAAGGAGATCAGGCTGGGTATTAGATGTGTTGTTGGCTTCCTCTGCTTGATAATTCCCTAGTTCCAACTCAATAAAATAGTTTCCCAATACAGAATCCACTGGTTCGTTCTTCTCATTCAGTTGAGTAACATTGTATCTCATGTGAGGCTCCCTTAAAATCTTAATCTGGTTCGGACTTCCCTTGTATGGCAACCACAGATGCGACCAATCCGAGGCAAAATACCCATTTAATTTGGCCGACCAATCTCTGCTCAAGACAAGACCGTAAGCATCTGGTATATCAGCCACCACGATGTTAATGACTTGGCATACTTTATCATTGGATGCCAGACGGACTAGGACGTCTTCCATCTCACCAATTACCTTTACATCTGTCCTATCCAACTGAACAACCCTCCACGTGGATGGCTTGGGTTTCCCATTTATCTTTTTACAAACCGATATTGGCATGAAATTAACTGACTGTTGATGTATATGTAACTTCGGAATGTATTCTTCTATGTATTTTATATTATTGTAACCCGATGTTTATTCCGGGATGTTTCTATTATGTATTTGAG
>LPNX010258829.1:2761-40384 GCA_001517045.1 Pseudotsuga menziesii
TTTATGTTAAGGTCTTTTACAGTGCTTAGGTTGTTGTGGAAAAAATCATGTTTTGTTATCCATGTTGATGGTAATCCAGATGATATTTGTTAATCTGTGATGCAGATAAAATGTATACAGCAAAATGCAGGCAATGTTTTGATATCTAAGGGGTTGATCCAAATGTTTGGTTCTTTGTATGCTTGGATAATTGAAGAATACTTTGATGAAAATAAATTGTAACGTGTAACCCTCTAACCATGAAATATTTTCTTTGGCTTTAAGAATTTATGAATTTATCTATAAAATTTAACTAAGATAAAATCTTGATTACTAGATAAGTTTGATTTTTTTTAAAATTACAACTTTAATAACATTTAATAAAAATCCATTAAAAACAATAATGACCCATGGATTTACTGTTACATTTTCAAATGAAAAGAATGATTTATTTTTGCATATCAGCATTGAAGGGCTCACTATCTACTAACCCTTCAAAGCGAAATGGGACCCTGCACTTCAAATTTGATCCCTGGTAGGTTTGTATACACAATCCATTTACCGAATTGATGAAGGGCATAATGGTTGGTCGTGCAACAATGGCATCCCAACCCACGCATAAAACCTTGGGATAACAAAGGAGATGTATCACTGTAACCTCAACACGATTATCTTCTCACTTTAGGCCCAACTCTCTAAGGCCAAGGAGGTCTCCCAATACTTTATAAAACCACTTAAGTATAAACAAAAGATAAAGTAATGAAAGCTTTAATACTTACAACTTGTAGTAGATCAAAAGATGCTACAAGATATAATTACGGTTACCACGTTCATTACATGAGAGACTTGAAATGAAATATACTTTAGCAATATGACAAGTAAATAATGCATTCAATAACATAAACAATGCTTCCAACTTGTTGATATTCTGGCAGGTTGGGGGCTTATAAATATTTAATATATATATATATATTTTTTTTTTAAAAATTCACTGCCGTCGCTTAAGCGACAGCTATATCTGTCGTTTTTGTGACGCCTTGCCATGCTATCTGTCTCAAATGCGACGGTTATTGGTGATACCTGGCGCTTAAAAATTAGTTCTAGCTGTCGCAAATGCGACGACTCTTCTTCATCTCCGTCGCTTAATCGACAGCTATATCTGTCGTTTTTGCGACTCCTTGTCATGCTATCCGTCGCTTAAGCGACAGATATATCTGTCGTTTTTGCGACGCTTACTCTCTAAAGCAATGGTTTAAGCGACGGTTATACCTGTCGCTTTTCCGACGGTGGAAATTTAACCGACGGTTAGTTAAGTGTCGCTTAACCGACGGTTAGTTAAGTGTCGGATAACCGATGCCATGTTTTCGACACTTGAGAAAAAATCAAAGTGTCGTACATGCGACAGGAAAGTGTCGAAAATCCGACATGACGGCCGTCGGATTTTGGGTCGAAATGTAGTAGTGAATTGTAAATAACCATTCTGCCCTTTAATCTATCAGAATAATTGTAAATTTGGAAGTGTTTCCTTATGCCTGACATCCAGGCTTCTTCTTCCTCTCCCTTCTTTGCTTCCCCATTGAACATGGGAGGATTTACTTTCTTGAATTCCCATAAATCTATTCGTAGGGTTTATACTTCTTTTGCCTAGGTTTTCAGTTACTTTCTCTGTTTTCCCTACGTGACATTGGTTTAAATTCTGAGGAGGTTTCATTATCAGAATACTTTTCCATTTTTACTTTATGTTTATAGGTCATTGTTTCAGAATCAATTTCGATAGCACTTCCTTTATCTTTTTCCTAGTTATTCATTTTGTCCAATAGGTATCATTCAACTCTAAAATTCTTTGATTATCTTGTTTCACAGTTTGAAGTTCATCGTTCAACTCTCTGACTCTTTGTAGTAATTACGGATTATTCAAATCTACGTAAAAGTTGTCAGGTTTATTATGTTGAGGACCATTCTGAGTAGATGCTTCAACATTATCCATTTTCTGCAAAATAGATTTATATTTCTCGATAGAAATAAAGACAAAATAAAATTAGTATGTTGTTTTTATTTATAAGTGAGTGACCCAATTAGGCCTAGTGTTGGAATCTCACTCTAATACCACATGTAACATCCCCAAATTTTGGAATATAATTTTTTTTAATTTTATTTTTGTATGTAGTAATAGAAACTCTTAGAAAATAATTGGGAAAATGTTATGACTTATACTTCTCTTCATCAAACATTACTGACATAATGTCTTGTTTACACCGTGTGACAAAAAATTACTATTTACATTTTACCTTGTTTTCGTAAGTCAGTTATCATCATAGTTTGTGTAATATTAAACTTGAGAGGTTGCACAAAGGAACGAATCATGGTCTTACTTAGTCATTTGACTAAAGCATGAATCTTCCAATTTACTCTGTTCAGGTGGTAAGGCATCCTGAAATACAATTAAAGGACACTCTAAGTGAACACGTTGTAAGGAACAATGCCAAGGTAAAACTAAGGTTTGGCCCTAAACCATTTCTTAAGGCTTATGTTTATGATTTAGGTAAGGGATCCAACTTCATTATTTAACCAAAGCTAAATTTTAACAATGCAGTTGTATCTAACAAACACTTATAAAACATATGCTTTAGGGGGTGTAAGAGTTGTAAAATTGTCTTACCCTTATGATGGAAAATATACATTAAGGTTGAGGAGCCCCTTGGAAAAGAACCCTGTCACATACTTAGCCTTAATGACCGATGTGACAGTTGACTTGGGGGTCTTTAAGTTGAAAGGGATTGAACCAAGAAAGGTTACTAAATGATCCAACCTCAGACCATGTGATGGCCGTAAGGACACAAGTTGGTGGTTATTTCTTGAAGATCAAAACCATAAAGGTTTAATGCAGTTGGAAAAGGGAGTTTTTCATTTCCATGAAGTTTTTGATGGTGAAAGAGGTTACTCTGCAAGCGCGCTCAAAATCCGACTGTTTGATCTGAACCTCCTTCTAGCCAGGATAAGAGATGAAACAAAACTAAGAATTAATTACGGTTATACTCCGAGTCTTATTGAACAATATTTGTTGTGGAGGAAACTTACGTACTTCATTTTCATTGAAGAACAATGTGCATTAGAACAACTATGAAGGTATTTCTTCCTCTGTAAAATATTATATCCAAAATAGTTTATTATATATATATATATATAAAGAACAATATCTACAATAATTTCTTGTATGTAGGACTTATACTGCAACGATTTTCTTAGTGGATAGCATCAAGGCCGCGAAGCCCTCTTTAACGGGTAAGATCATGGGTCTACCTTGCGTGTCTCTTGGAGGAATAACTGGTTCTTGTAGTGTGTTTTAGCCTTGGTTATTTTATTGTTATCTTACTTTGTAGTTTCATTTTTTTAAATTGTTGGTTTAAAGCATTTGATAGTGTTGGGTTTCCCTCTACTCCAAGCTTGATATGGAAGTGATACTAGAATTTGGCATCTTAGTTCGGCAGTTCATAGCGCTATGACCATGAACCTTGTAATGTCTACTTTGGCTTCAAGGCAACCGTCCTCACTATTTACTACTTTTATAATGAAGGCATATCTGTAATAAACTTGATGGGGCTAACAAACCAAAATGTTGTTGCAAGTTTACTGCATACATTCTATGTTTTATATATTAAAAACTGTATTCAAAAGGAAGTTTTATGAAATCTATTAATTGTGTATGACCCCATGAGGGATTTTTATGCTTTCCTTGTTTTTACATGTTAACCTGATGCTATGTTTAAGATGTGTTTTGTCTTCGTTTATCCAAACCTCCAAAGTTTAGAGATTTTTATTACTATAAAAGGATGGTGAAGGCGTGAGATATTGTGAAATAGCTTGATCATGGTAAATGCTTACATGGATTATTCGTTGCTATTGTGTAAACTTGTTTATATCATTCTTCTCACTGTTTATCATTTGTATTATAATTATAGCCAGGAGACATTTTCCGTAATTACAACCCTATGATGGCGTACATAAGCCATATATCGTTTCTAATAATTGCATTTTTGTTGCAGAAAGAATTTCCTCCATTCTCTGTGTTGTTTATTAGTTTTCTTTTAAAGCTTATAACTGTTTATAAAATTATTGGTCGTGAAGCCATTGTTAAAGGCATACAAACCTATTAGGGTTTTGAACTTAATTTAAACCTGTTTCAGTTTTTCCACTGTAAGGCTGTATGCCTCCATTCTATTGTTTGGTTTATTTAGAGAAAGATATAGGCTACTACCATAGTTTTGCTTTTCTGATGAAAAGACCGGTCCATAAGAACTTTCCTTCATTAAATGACTTAAATACGATAAGCCCATGAGGCTCTTGCTATCTCTCGATTTCCTTTGGGATGAAAAACCAAATCGTAACTCTCTGTTGTACTGGTTGTTATTGGAGAGCAAACCGTATGGTATTTTTATGGAAAGTTCTTATTATAATGTCTTTAATGAAAAAGAAAATCAAATGGGTAGACTTAGGGTTTCGTTGCTTTATTTTAGACTATAGAGCCTTACTTTGTTATTTCGATTTAGTTTAGATAGCAAAATCAAAGTATGTTTCAGAATTTTAAAAGGTTAAGCCCTAAGGCTGCAAGAAATTTTAATCTATAGATAAATCTTGCAGAGATAACACCAGTTTAAAATCGGAAGCATGTAATCAGTGCTAATATTTGTCGATGATCTCGACCTGGTGCTTTTTTAATGGTTTAACTTAGTATTATCAGGTAAACTATGGTTATCCTAGGTTGATAATTGCATTGATTAAGGAGAAACAATTTGTCTTTTAAATATTAGTAAAAACAAAGTAGTTGAGATGATCTTGGATCTCATCTTTTAAATTGCTAAACTAGAAGAGGATAAAAGATTTGTGAGAAGTAAATAACTGACTTATAAATAAAGAAGGATTATGTAAATTATTCTATCTTCTTAAACTTGTACTGTAATTTCGATTTATTTAACTATAAATATTTTCTAGTTGGATTTGGAACAATAACAGGTAAATTCTAAATGTCAGTAAACTAGACATAGTATGAAGATAAAGTACATTTTATTGACTGTAAAATAACAATCATTCATCAATCTGTACTATTACTTAGCATATATTCCTATTTAACATAATTTATATCTCCCTATACTAGAATACGTCACTTTGGTGAGAGGAAAATATAGGGGATGCTTATTTTTCATTTCTAAATCAATCAGCCTCTACCCAATACTATATTCTAGAATCACAGGTCAAATTGTCTATAAACTATAACCTCATTCTAACCAACTTACAGATCTATTAAACATGAATAAATAAAGTCATAAAGAGATTAGAGTTGGAACCTAGAAGTGTTATAGAAAAATGGGACCAACACCTAAGGGAGGTAGTTCCACCCAACCTTTTCCTGATACAGCCAAATCACTTGCTTAGGACCCCCGATATTGTTCAACGCACCACTAGGACAGAGATCTCTCCTACGCCACAGACTTCTGCAACTCACCACTCCACAAAAAACTTAACTCAACAAATCACTTTAGCTATCCGCTCATCAAATTCTTTGTGTGCCTCACTTTTCAATTTGCAACAATCACAAAGCTTATTATCTCCAAAAATCAGAATGAGTGGTGAGTGTCTTGCTCAGTTTGATGTTTTATATAAGATTAGCTAGGTCTTTGGGTTTGTTTTGGAATTATTGAGCCACCCAACTCAGTTCCCCCTCTCACGGAACATGACTATTTTTTTAGGGATTATGCTCTTACAACAACTAGAAAGTGAATGCTAGTGTTGCTGCTTATCAAGCAACCTTCTACAACTGCCCCTTCCTCCTAGTGGGCAGTGAACACTCATTTAACAATCTCTCGTGAATAGGTGTCTCATTTTGTTAAATAAATAAAATAAATAATTTTTCAATTACAGTCATCCTTGACCCACTTGGTCATAAACTTTACAATAAAAATTAACATAGTGTTTTGCTGAAATAAATAATAATTATTTACTTTTCAATTTTGGATAAGTTAAACTAAGAGAACATTATATACAAATATTATTGTCAATATAAATTTGCAATATTTCTGAGTTTAAGTACTATATTCATATATTTTCAATAGTAATAACTTATAAACACAAAATTTTGAGGGAAATTATTATTTGTAGCTCTCATTCCAAATTCAATGGTCCAAACATGTTCATTTCTTCTATACAAAAGATTTTTATACATTTTAACACTACCTTTTAGAAAGTGACAAACATCAAGAAACATTGACATGTTGCTAGTAACTTCGATCAACATAAGTTTTTAAATAACCATTAATGTCAATTTATTGTATAATAATTTATTTTAATATCCCTTTCTTTCTTTCACAGTTGTAAAAACACTTCTGATTTTTCAACCAATAAGGAATTTTCCTTTTATTAGTTTGTACACCTATTCTTTCAAAAAAAAAAAATTGTACAATTCAATTAATTGATATATTCAATTTTTTAGGCCTTTTATCCCACTCCTACCTTTTAAGGCAATTGCTAGTTTATGTCAATATTAATGTATGCAAACTCTTATTATAACAACCCCAAAGCAGATGTATGACACGTGTTTCCTTGCTAGTGTTAAGCAGCCTAGGTTATAGACCACTCGGGAAACAAAATGTCCTGATGTCTAGACAGTCAGATGTGACATGTCATGGGGCATCATACTATGAATTCGTATTTGCGTCAATCGAACACAACAGGATCTATCACCATAGCTTTAAATCCTGAGCATTTCGCGACCATCACAGCCCGGAAGTCCTATCATGAACAACGGAGGAGCTCGGATTAGATTCGGTGAGATCCCATTTAAGGTTCCCAGTCAAGGCGGGAGCAGTAAAGAGGCTGAGTTCAGACCAGGGGATTTGAAACTAGGAGGGATCATTGATCACAAATTTTGAGCTCTACATACAGTAAATCAATCGGCCATGGAAGCTTCACAAAAAAACCCATAAAATCTTTCGTTCCTCTGAATCTCCAGGTGTTCAAATCTGGGTATTTTATCACAGAGGTTCTACTTCCGGGCCAACGCCATTCCACAGTAGGATTTTTCGGCTATTGTGTATCCTCGCCACCGGCCTTAGCTATGAGAGGGTTTGGAATTTATAGATATGCAGTTCGAAGAGCCAGGGATTTAACTTTTCGGTAAATTCAAGCCAGCGGGCACAGTAGGACAAGTGGGCAAATGATGGTCTGAACGACCAAGTCTATTGCAAAAAAGTCTCCCTAGGCTGTACAGGTAATTATTTGGCAATTTGTCTGTTTGATAAGATTTAATGTGACAATAGCTGTGCATCATACTTTAATGTGATGGTAGCTGCATAGCATGCTGTTAGACTTCAAGCTATTGTGCAACTTCAGTCACATTTGGTAGGCTTTAAGAAGTGCAGCTTCAGTCGCATTGGGTAGGCTTTAATACAAAGGCTACTAGTGGCTACGTAGCATGCAGTTAGATTTCAAGCTAGAGGTTTAACAGCCTACTGCACAGCTTCAGTTTAGCGGCTTGAGATCTAACCGCCTATTGCACAGCTTTAGTGGCATTGAAGCTTAGGCAATAGATTTGTTAATTTTGGTTAATTATTAATTCTTTAATATATTTAATGCGTTCAATTTTCTGAATATTTCATTAATTTTTATTTATGTAAAACTAATTCAATATGTTGACCATATAAAGTTATAAACCCATTAACAAACATCAAGAATATCATAAACACATGTCAATATTCCATATCAATATCGGTAAAATCTTAGAGGATATCCAGCAAGCAGCCTGAGAGACCAATACTGATCCAAAAGCATATACATATTTTTACATAGACGGTGCCGTGTCATGCAATTTAGGATATCTAGCTTGACTTCAAACATGGACAAACTAATTCCTTAGAAATACCTATCAATTTGTTAAAAAAAACATGGAATACTTTGCTATAAAAGGGTGGAAGTTTGGTACAAATATGTTTAAACACTTTTACTCCCGAGTCCCGAATCTAAGAGAGAATAGACATGTACGCCACAATATCACTGGTGGTCTACAAGCAGGCTACTACCCATAATCAAAATACTCAACAGAGCGGGGTTCTATTCCCGCCACCCGAAGGCCCTAATTCTGCATATTTGGTTTTTCAACAAGACGAAGATGAACGCGAAGAGGACCAGGGTGGCTACTGGTGGGGATGCTACAACCGGTTGAAAGAAATGCCTTTCCCTCAAGATAAATGCTTGAGCATTGAGTACACTACAAATGGAAAAAATTATAGTATGGAAAGCAATAAAGAGTATTTTATTCCGGTTCTAGGCCAACCCATCTCCTCCAATCGCTACTACGTTATCCGAGTTGAACGCAAGCACAAAGGGTAAGCATTTTTGCTATTTATTACACTCTGTTTTCTACCATAAAATCCTGCATCCTTCTCTGCTGTGGTTATAGGTAACTGTGATTTCAACCCTTTCCCCCATAGAAAGAACCTGTTTTGATTTTGATCCAAATCTCACACCGTATCACTTGTCTCTCTACTAAACAATCATTAGCATATTGGAAAATTATGGTAGAAGTCTTGCTCCCATTTACAATTTTAATTCTATACTGTTAGAGAAACCTTTTTGGGGGGCTATTTACATTCCCTAACAATATCCAGAGAAGTCATTCATAACAGTATGGAGCGTCATTTTCAGTAAAATCCTAAATCTTATTATTGTTTGCTTTTTACCACTCATATTGTGTGGTGAGAGGTGCTCATAAACTACAGTGACAAGAATCCAACTTTTGTAGCCAAAACTGTAGACCATAAATTATGATTGTAGATAAACATATATTGTTAGAACTGAAGTTTTGAATATCCTTATACATTTGGAATCAGTGTTAGTGGAAATAATGTCATATGGATTTGTAATTTTGTTTATATAATAAGGATGGCTAATAAGACTTTAAACTTGTGTACAGATTGGTGGAAACCTACTCCATAGAAGAAGACATGACTAACTTCTTCTTCTGTAGCTGTGTCAAAGACATTCGACCTAGATATTTGGAACCTAACAGTCAATACCAATAGATCCAAGTAATTCGAAAGAGAAGAGGGTTCACTTCAGAGTGCATCGCTTCTGATGGTTTCCCTCAAGTGTTTCTACGTAGGAAGGGTTGGTCAGTTAGCCCCAAAGATTTGTGTGGTAAACATGGCAGAATTGCATATGTTCGAGGCGAGAATGCTCAACTGAGGGCACAATTGCCCCCTTTCAATTTTTCATTCTGGGAGAAAAGATCAAGGTGTGTGCAAGAAGTTGAGGGACCTTTTAGATGCAATGCTACTTCTAGGAAACACGCTCATGATACAAAAAAATACAACGTGCTCGCGTTATGTAATTCTTGGTTTGGTTAAGCTCGAGCTTGACATGTCATATGACACATAAGCTAGGTTGAGCAAAACGTGCACGCGTTATGGAAAAGAAAAACGCACACGCTTTATGGAGAAGCAAAATGCGCACGTGTTTTGGAGAAGAAAAACGCGCACACACTATGGAGAATTACAAAAAATTGTTTTACTGCATGGTTAGGGAAATGACTAAAAACAATAGTTTTCATTATTAGGACTTAAGACCTATAGTAATATTTTAGCATTATTAAGAACAACATCTCAAAAAACCATGCCTAACCTCCCAATAGTATATTTTTTCTTTATGTTGTAATGTGGACACCACATTAGGAGGTTTTAAGAACTAAAAAATGGGTCATAGTTCCTTGACCATGCTTGAGGGAGGAAAATCAAGACTTATGTCGTACAAGTAGCGTTTAAGGCTTTAGGTCCATGAACAAGGCATTGAACTTGCACATAGGACCTTCGCATGTGATATTTTGCATCTAAGAGAGAATATGCAGTACATTAGAGTTCTCTTAGCACTAGAAACATATACATAGACATAGTTGATGGAGGAAACCTTGTCCTTATGCCCCAAAGGAATCCTATATAGATATAGGGCCAAGAAAAACACCCCGAACAAACAAACATGATCTCTTGAGGGTATCCTCAACATTTAAGTTGGGATATGGCCATTATTAGGATTTTTTTAGCATTAGATATGGAGGATAAGGTGTTAATCATGGTTGGTACATAGATCTTTAATTTTAGGTTGTAAACCAGATTTTAGGGCTCAAGGTCCATGAACGACACCTTGAATCACCATAGATGATCTCTCATGTTGATAGTTTTGTTTTGAATGGGGATATGGGAACCATTAGGGGTTTCCAATACTATGTATGTGTCTTAGGACCTTAGACATAATAAGGGAGTAAAGCTAGGACTTAGCCCCTAAAATATGCTTCTATCCATCTAGAGCCAAGAATTATGTGTTGAATAACCTCAATAGATCCTTCCATGGTTTCATTTACCTTGAAATGGGGATATTAGTGCCATTAGAACATTTTTAGCAATAAGTATAGATATTAGGACCCTTCACATGGGTGGGGGGAACACTTTGTCCTTAGTCCTTAAACGACATTGTTAACCATTTAGGGCCAAAATTGATTCCTCCAACTACCACACATGACATTGAAAGTGAATCATTTGAATCTTAATTGGGATACGCATGCCATCATCATTTGTTGAGCACTAGGTATGCATCTGAAGGCCATGAACATAGAAGGAGAGGAAACTATGGCCTTAGACCCTAACTAAAGCTTCTATGCATCCATGGATAGGAAGGATGCCTTAAAAAATCACAAATTCCATCTCATAGGTTTATTTGGACTATGAATATGGATGTTAGTAGAATTAGGTGGTTTTGAGCAGTAGGTATGGGAACTCTAAGACATGTTTGAGGGATTATATTCATTCCTTAGGCCATAATGGAATTTTTGAGGCACCCATATTAATGAAAAATTGCTTGAAGCACCACATATGACCTACTCAAGGTATCCTCGGTCTCCAAGAAAATATGCACATGCCTTTAAGAGATTTTGAGCATTATATATGGGTATTAAGTCCTCAACATGGTCAAGGGAGGAAATACAAGACTCGATCCCTAAATAAAATTTATAGCATCTATGGCTACACATGTGCCATACTCACTATCCCTATATGCCTTACTCACTTGCCCTCCCTAACTTTGTATTTCCCTCTCTCTCTATCTCTATGTGTATGTGTGTGCATCTTTCTCCTTCTCTCTCTAACAACCTCCCTCTCTCTCTCTATATCTCTATGCATATGTGTGTGTCCCTATCTCAATCCCCATCTCTCAAAACCTCTCTCCACCTTATTTATACCTCCCTCACTATCCCTCCCTACATCACTCTCTTTTTATTGTTCCCCCCTTCCCCCTCTCTCATTGTTTATCACACCTCCCCCCTCTTTCTCCCACACAGTCTCCCTCTCTCTATGTGTGTGTGTGTGTGTGTGTGTCCCTCCCTCATTCACCTCTCTCATAACCTCTCTCCACCTTCACTATAACTCCCTCACTATCGCTCCCTCTACCACTCTCTCTCTCTCTCTATCACTAACCCCTGTGTGTGTGTGTGTGTGTGTGTGTGTATCTGTGTCTCCCTCACCCTTTTCTCTCTCTATATATTTGTGTGTGTGAAACTCTGTCACCCCCCCTCTCTCATAGTCTCTCTCCACCTTCTATATACCTCCCTCCATATCAATCTATCTGTCATTCACTCCCCCTCCCTCTTTGTTGCTCACCCCTCCCTTCCTATCTCCCACACAATCTCTCTTTCTCTCTCTGTCCCTCCCTCACTTCCCATATCTAATAATCTATCTCCACCTTCTATATACCTCTCTCACTATCCTTTCCTCCACCACTCTCTCTCTCTCTCTCTATTTCTCACCCCTTCCCCTCTCCCTTTGTCGCTCACCCATCTCCCCCTCTCCCACATAATCTATGTGTGTGTGTGTGTCCCCTTCTCTCACAAATTCCCTTTGTCTCTCCTTCTCTCTACACCTTCTATTTACTTCCCTCTATCAATATATCCCTCCCTTCTCCCTTAATTACAAGCCCTCCATGGAATTATTCATCTACCTATTATGTCCCTCTCTCTCACTATCAACTTGTATCCATCCCTCCCTATCTCTTTTCACCCTCCCTCTCCATATTTCTCTCTTTTACAGCCTCCCTCTCTCTCCATCCCCCAACCCTCCACCTCTGTCTTGGACACCATATCTCTCTCTCTCTCTCTTTCTCTCTCTCTCTCTCTCTCTGTGAACCTACCCCCTTTTTGTCCTTGTGTCGATCCCTTGACCCCCCCTAGCACACACACAACTTCTATTGCTCCCTCACTATCTCTTTCTTTCACTTTATCTCCATTCCTCCCTCACTCCCCCTCCTCCCTCTCTATATTATTCTCTCTCACACTCTGTCCACATAATTCTCTCTCTCTCTCTCTCTCTCTCTCTCTCTCTCTTATACTTCCTTGCTTTATTTTTTCAACTTATTCCTTCTCCTTAGACCCCTACCTCATTCTGACTCATATTATCTGATTTATCGCATCTCATTCCCATCTCTTCAATTCCCCCCTCCTTTGCCTCTCTCCTCCAACACATCCTATTCCTCCTATAATACTCCATATCCACCTTTCCATTCACCAATCCTCTCTCTCATCAAAACATCATCCACTTCCTCCCCTCCACCTTATCCCCCTTCGTCACTCAAGTCTGGCATACTACTTCTAACTCTATATTTCTTCAACATCTCTCCTCCTCCTAATAATCCTCTCAATCCCCACTCCCCTTCACCCTTGTAACCCATAATGTTCTCATTCCATTCATCTTTCTCCACTTGAATTTACAACATGCTCTTAGGACCTTGACCCTTCTTTGCCTCCTCTCAACTATTAACCATACTCATTTGAACTTACACCATCCTCCTAGGCCCTTGATCCTTCTCCACCCCCTCTCAACTATTAACCATCCCCACCTGAGCTTCCAACATCCTCCTAGGCCATTAACCCTTCAACACCCCCTCTAAACTATTATCCATACATTTGATATATTGCATATAGTGCTAGATTTTTAGCTCTACAAAACGCGTGCGCATTATAGAACTACATAGCGCGTACGCATTTCGTAGTTCTATAACGTGCATGTGTTTTCCAATTCTATAAGGGCGGGAAATGTAATTTGAATTTAAACATGTCAATTCACTTGCTGGCATGTCACCAATATTCCTATGTGTATGGTTTGGAATTTGCTTCGGTAATACCAAACCTGTGCTATGGTATATTATAAACCATAGCTAATTGGGCATTTCTTCCAGTTTCTAAAGAAGTCATTGTTTATGCACTCATTACATTATGATACGCACAATCATTTTTGACGAAATCTTAAACATAATTAGAATTTTTTATGCAGATTCTAAATATGTAATTTTTATTTAAAAATATTATATTTTCCTATTTTTTTTCAATTTCTATTGTGTCCTAACTCCTTATGTCAAAAAACATGTTGTTAGTGTTTTTTCCATAACTTTTTCAATTCTTAATCATTTTAAGAATAAATTATATGGTGCAATATAAGACACCGACCTCTACATTCTATAAAAATCCCATTTCATGATTATTTCATTAAGACCTTCAAAGGCTGCACCCACAAAAGACGTACCATTTTCGAGGAATGATCACTTAGATAATTATAAAAAAAATAAAAATTACTAATTTATTTTCAAAAAATAGTGCTGCACTAGTGCTATATTTTCTCTACATGCCTGTAAATGTTTGTATCCTGAAAGGATCATTTAGGCCCTCAAAGGCTGCACCCACAAAAACATATACCTTATCATTTGCCTAAAAAATAAAAAAGTGACTATTAGAAAAAATGAAACTTGACATAGTTATAAAAATTTTCAATACATAAACCTTATATATTTGGAAACATGATTCAATTTTCTACATTTAATATTTTTTACTCAAAGCAAGATATTTTGTGTAAGTATCTCAAAAACTACAATTAAGTTGAGGGATGCCTGATTTTTCAGTTTTCTATTGCATCTAACATGACAAAAGTGACCTTCATTAGCTTGCACTCACCCATCACCTATTGTTATAGTTCGTGAATGGTATTGCCCCTTTATCTTCATCAAGGAGCTGGGCAACAGTTTGGACGATCCCAAAATTCAGCTTATGGAGACTCCTTTCTACAAGATGAAGCTAGAGAAATTTTGGGAGGAGATTTACAGAACTGAAGTCAGTACTGCAGGTAATGATATACTTGTTTAGACAACACTACGAGTGGAAGAACCATTACTATTGGGAACACGAGGCAGTTGAAGAAATTAGAGATGATGATGGGTGTGTTTAGATGAAAGGGTTAATGTAGGAAAACGGAAAACTAAAGGGAGTGAGACTAGGCTGGCCCAACATTGCCAAAATGAGGACAGATGAAGGTAGGCAAGGATTAGAAGCAAGATGCACATATGTGAGGATGGATAAATTATTCAGTAACATTGGGATTGAAAGAAAGTTTGTCTGTTATGTTGTAGTGGAGAGATATGTATTGAAAAGAATCGACGGAAGTGTTGCTCTGACTTATTCGTTTAGGAATTGTAGCCAGATAGAAGGGAAGTGGGAATAAAAATGCAAAATCAAATCTGATATCAGAAATATTATGGTAGCTTAAAGAGTATAATTTGCATCTTTTTGTGTGTAATATATATTCTACTAAGGGAAAATATTATGGTAGCTTAAAGAGTATAATTTGCATCTTTTTGTGTGTAATATATATTCTACTAAGGGAACCAGTAATTTCATAAGCCTATTCATCTAGTGCAAACTAGTTGTATCTTAGTCCCAAGTATTAAGGTTTGTGAGTGCAGTTGAAACATTCTTAAGTTATCGTATTTCCTTTTTCTGTGCAATACTAATGACTGTACTCATTGGACTGCAATAAACATGGGCGGCAATTAATCGGTCTGCAACAAAGCCATGATTGCAGTAATAAATAGAATTTCATATCCCAATTAGTGAGAATTAGTCGATCGAATATCCCACCCACTTGCTTGAGTATAGTAGGTTGAAGCCTCCTGCCAAAATTAGTGGGGTAGATTCAATACGTTCATTTAGTAGGCACAGCTACTTATATGGTCTGGTTCTACTGAATTAACCTATTTAGCCTCAAACCTGGCACTCTGAAGCTTCAACTCTGAAAAAGACAATTTGAAACATACCAAGTCGAATGATCTCAACAAAGCATTAAATTAGCCTTTCCCAGTCCGCTCTATCTCCCTATTCCCTCGCCTTTACCCGGGATTCCCTGGAAGGGTGGAAATTAATCGGTCTGCAACCAACTATGATTGCAGTTGGATCTAAAGGTGTTGAGATCTAACTATTAGCAATGAGCCTATTGTAGCAATAATTATTCTCCTGCAAACTTGTTAATGGTCACCAAGTAATAAATAAAGTCATAATTATAGTTGGATCTCAATGTTAAGAAATCATGGGCACCAAGATTATAAAGAAATAGGAAAAACTAAACAAGTAATTTTATTAATTGGAGGGTGCAGATTTCATATTGAAGTCGACACTTATTTATCTCATTACAATATATTCAATAACAGTTGCATAACTATAATTTATTACAACCGTAACATAACTGTTTACTTAAAAATTAATCGTAAGTGTTAATCTTCAACACACCCTCTTAACATTACAATTTAAAAAAAAACTTGATTGACATAATAACATAAAGTAAAGAACTTCTGAAATGGATTTCTATTTTCTTCTCTACATATTCAGATTTTTGCAGGTACTCCATCATGCTGTCTCATCACCCTCGTAAAGGTAGAATTCCCGAGTTGGATTCTCGAGTTCCCGGATTCCACCTCCCTGAACTCCTGAATCACAGATTTCCCGAAGTCAAATTACTGGACAATCCACATGTCGCGTAACCTCAGCAACTAGTGAGGGATCCTTCCCTAGACCACAACTCCGGAATTACTTGGACAACAATCCATATTAAGTTACACTGTATTAACTTCTTCATATAGTAAAGAAGAAATCTTACTTTTCATAACAGTAAGTTGTCTTGACTTTGTTGTTATCATCAATTAAAACAACAATCTTTCGTTACATATATATTGCATATTGAGAAAAATTATATGCATACTATATTTTGTAAATATAACTGAAATGTCCCAAATTAATTTGACAAACTTATCAAAAGAATTTTTCACAGGAACAACTCCAGCATGCATAATGATATATCGATGAAATTTCCAGTTTTCATTTTGAGAGTTCTAGCTTTGAATTTGACAGATACTACATAATGATAGGTAGCAATTTCCCTTTGTGATGTAAAAACAAAGATTCTCCCATCTTAGCAACGACAAAGAAGTACTGTCTGAAATTTTTGATAAGATTTCCGACCAAGTTAGGCAAGAGATTTCCAGCTCTAGAAACACCGCGTTTTGAATGATGAAATCCTGTTTCTTATTTTCACCGGTAGTTATACCAAGCATTGAATGAAGTTCTCCTTCTTTTCTCCTATATGGGTTTCAATCTACAGATTGCTGCGTTGATATACATATTTCAAACTGCTTGATATACAGATTTAAATAATAACTATTATGGACAACAACTTCAATCCTTGCAGACAGATATTTTCACAAATATTATAGATAAAAATCTTTACATTGATGCTATTCCAATATAGCTACCACGATTATAAAAAAAAAACTCATCTTCCAGCCACTCTCTTGACAGATTAAGGGCTGTCCAAGTTCTGATACCATTTTAAGAAATCATGGATACCAAGATTATAAAGAAATAGGAAAAACTAAACAAGTAATTTTATTAATGGGAGGGTGCAGCTTTCATATTGAAGCCGGCACTTATTTATCTCATTACAATATATTCAATAACAATTGCATAACTATAATTTATCACAACCGTAAAATATCACTATTTACTTACAAACTAACTGTAAATGTTAATCTTTTAACACTCAAGGTGTTGAAATCCAACTATCATGAAATAAGCCCTATGGCAGCCATCATTATTCTCCTCAAAACTTGTTATGGTGACCAAGCAGTCTTATTTCCTTGTTATATACAGCTGATCAGGCCAAGATGATATACGTTCCTGATTTTAAAATTGTTTATTTATTTATTTAATACAGCTGATGTCGCCAGGATGGCACACGTTTTTTTATTTTAAAATTGTTTAGTTGTCTATATTTTGTTTTTCTATTAATACCTCAATATTTCCTTCTCGCAATTAGCTTTTCGACTTCATAGGCCGAGTCGTTGTTTTAATGGCAGCTTTTTCAACTTCGTAAGCCGAATTGTTGTTTTAATGGCAGCGTTTTGTTCAGAATATCGCCCACCAAATTTTAGTATTTTCTCGTTTAGTCTGTTTGGTAGAAAATTAGAATCCAAGAAATCGAAATTGAGAAATATATTGGTGATAGATCATATTTGGAGTTGCATAATGGGCTTTCACGTGTCATCCCCTCCACCGGCGCCCCATGTAACAATCTGCATCTGAAGCCTAAGACATCAGTATTGTATTTTGGGAATGATGTGTTGTTTCTTAACTAACACCCTCCAATCTACAATCCAGGGTTAAGGGTTAAGGTTAAAGCGTTATACATTTCACTAACATCCTCCAACCTACAATCCAAGGTTAAGGTTACTTTTAATCCCAGTTCCAGAAAATTAGAATCCAAGAAATCAGAGTTGAGAAATATATTGGTGATAGATCATAATTGGAGATAATGGGATTTCACGTGTCATCCCCTCCACTGGCCCATATCACTATCTGCATCTGAAGCCGACAAGAAAGGAAAATACATCAGTATTTTGGAAATGATGTGTTGTTTCTTAACTCACATTCTCCAATCTACAATCCAGGTTAAGGTTAAAGTGTGATGCATTTGATCTTTTAATCTTAGTAAGTGCAGTCAGGGTAACGACAGACGCTACGTTGCAGACACGTGTCATTGAGGACTCATATTATTGAAGTTTAATTTGTTTTTTTCAACATAAAATTTTGGGGTTGCTTATTTTTCCAATTCCACGATGGCAACTTAAATTAAAATTCAACATATATGTAATTTTTGGCAAAAGTGAACAGGACAACACTCAAGTACTCCCTGAATGAATATTGAAATTATATATAATATTTCACTTATTTAGACAGTATTATAACCTTGGCAATAGTGGTAAAGTGTTTATGTTTTCAATTGATTTAAGGATCTTGTTGTTTGGTTTAAATAGAGAGAGAACCATTCAACCCTCAAAATTGCAATAAGTTTTGGCAAAGTAATATATAATTAATCAATATTTTAAATTTATTACCGAGTTTGGATTTTAATTATTAGAAATATGCTATAAAATATAAATAATTAATTGGTAAAAGCATTAAATTAGATAAAAAATAAAATATTCACATCTTTAAATATAAAAACTAATTAGTAACAGCATTAAATTAGACGGAAATATAAAATATAAACATCTTTAAATGTAAAATAAAATTATCTATATATGAGATGTTCTGTAAAGAGGGTAAAAATATTGAAAGTGAAAACTAAAGTTAAGATAATAAGAATTTGTTTAATTTTAATATTAACAAAAATATATTTCATGCAGAAAAGATTATATTGCAAACAAGAAAAGTGCATTTACTAATAAGAATAAAGATTACTGAAAAAAATAGCATATAGCTTTTCATAACATAGGTATTACAATTGATGTTTGGAATATTTTGAATTTAGCAATAAGAATTATATCATTGTCTTGTGAAAGGGAAACAATCATTTCCTTTTGACTAATTTCCATGTTTTTTTAAATCTTATGTAGATGAAATTTCTTGCAGTTGACATGTAGAAGTTGCAAAAAATAGATAATAATCAAATAAAACAATTTTGATGAAATAGATATGAAATGCAAACTGAAAACACAAGCTTAAAGGTAATTGCGGAAATGTATATACAGAAAGGTAATTGGGGAAAAGTAATTGTGGAAAAGTAATTGCAAAAAGGTAATTGTGGAAAAGTAATTGCGGAAAGGTAATTGCAAAAAGGTAAATGCAAAAAAGTAATTGTGGAAAGGTAAATTGGGTAAAGGTTGTGTCTGTTCCTTTAAGAGAGATTAGTAAAGGTTGTGGTCATTGCTTTAAAAGAGATTAGATGGCATAGATTAAAAGAGAAAGATAAATCAACGATGGGGAAAGAATTCATGAAGTGAATCTCCTCGGGAGATAAGAGATCTGCAAAGTTAAAGTGTAGTTCCGCAGTGATAGGATACCAACCAATGAGATCAAATTCACAAGATATTGACGACGGAAAAAAATTCATGAATTGAATTTGCCTGCACTGATAGTAGATCGACAGATGAGTTCAAAGCAGCAAGAGATGGAGAATGGGGAAATAATTCATGAAGTAAATCTGCACATGAGATAAGAGGTCTATAAAGTTTTGCACTCATAACAGATCAATGAATGAGATCAAAGCCATAAGAGATCAATGACTCACAGGAGTTGCGGAAAGGTTTAGAAAGCTGAATGTGAAAAGGTCTTTTGCGAAAATTTTGTTGTGGAAAGGACGTTGAAAAAAAGACAATTGCGGAAGAACGTGATTGATAAATTTAAATAGAGATAAAAATAATAAACAAAGAAGTAACAAAAGACGATTGATGAAGAGGCATGTGTTATGAAATGATGAGTTTGATGAACAGTCATGAATCCATATTGAAAGGGTACAACTGTGAAACTCCATAGTAAGAAATACGTTGGTAAAGAAAGATGAACGAAAAAAAAACTTAGAATATAAAGAAAAAAAACTATATCTATTTGTATAAAAAAAACAAAAAACTATGCTTCTTTTGAAACAAAAAATATAAACATCATCAATCGTGTTACAAAACAATGTTTGTTTGGTCCAATGACCATTTCCAAAAGGTATACAAATTATCCTTGAGTCATTGGTACACATTTAAGTTTGTGTAGAAGGGATAGAATGAAAATATGCTCTTGGAGTTCTGTTACAAGTGACACTTGAACCATGGTAAGAAACATACTCTCAAATTGCTAATCTCATTAAACTGTTCATGTTTTTATTGTACCATAATTTAATAGACATTTCATTTTGCATCCACGGGAACACTTGGAATTTCCATACATTTTCTCACTCAAAATCCAAACATACAAGACTTGATTCCTTTCAATTCATACATGTAACTCTTTACAATACCAGTTATACTCTTTTAATCAACATTTATCCTATACATTGTCCCATGACAAATAAAACATGCAAATGTTGCTTGAAGTTTTTCCCATGCACAACAAAACAATTGGTTTTTGTATTTGCCATTGAACTTGCATACAAAAATCAACATTGACATCAATAAAAATTTGCATATTTCATTTTCAGCTTGCATTTCATATCTATTTTGTCAAAAAAAAAAATTGATTATTATCTCTTTTTTTTTGCAGCTTCTACACATCAACTGCAACAAATTTTGTTAATAGAAGATAAAAAAAAACTTGGTAATTAGCCAAAGGGAAATGATTGTTTCGCTTTCACAAGATAATGATATAACTCTTACTGCTAAATTCAAAATATTCCAAACATCAATTGTAATACCTATCTTATGAAAAGCTACGTTAGCTATATGCTAACATTTTCAGTAATATTTATTCTTATTAGTAAATGCATTTTTCTCTTTTGCAATATAATCTTATTTGCATGAAATATATTTGTGTTAATATTAAAATTAAACAAATTCTTATTATCTTAACCTTAGTTTTCACTTTCAATATTTTTACCCTCTCGGCGTTATTTTGCACCTCTTGGTGCAAATGCTAGTTTATAATCTTTGAGTGCTAAGATAGGAAAGAGAGGTCAATAACAATCTATAGCCCCTTACCAATTGACGACCTAAACACCACAAACTTCAATAAAAAATGATCAGCTAAACACCACCAAATCCCATAGAAATGGCCAGGTTCTAGGTTATGTACATGAGGATGGCTAGTAGTTTTTTTATGTCTATAACAATTTTTTGACTTTTTTTATGGGTTATAATCTATTATAGGAACACAAAACAAAAAAATGTATTGTTAAAATCAACTTTATAAGAACTAATAGGATTCAAGACAATGATATTAGCATATGATAAACAATTTTGGAGCGAACTTTATAAAAATCAATATAATTCAAGATAATTGTATCAGCCATATGATAAACAGTTTTGCAAGGAAAGGAAAAAAGCTATTTTTTTTTCTATTCTATTTTCAACCTCTCTTTATAGGATTATTCAAATATTTGTAGGTGTACTTGAATTTGAGTGAGAACACTTCTCTCATTTCCTTAACAATTAATAATTACTCTTATTTGATTATTTTAAATGTTATTTTATGTTTTTCCTTAGGAAATTATTTTTAAACCTCAAAATTCATTCAATGATTCACAAAGGATATCCAAAACATGTTTATCAGTTCTTGTTGGTGGTACTTTTAGCTTTATGTATATTACTCAACCATTTGTGCAATCATAGGATATCAAAAACATATTTGTCACTTCTTGTTAGTGGTACTTTTAGCTTTATGTGTATTGCTCAACCATTTGTGCAACCATCTTTAAAGATACTCATCCATTACATAGTTGGTTTCCTTTTTTTGTTTTCCTTTTTTGCTCTACAATGTTTTTTCCAACTTGTGTTTATTTGGCTCATGTGATTTCTTGATATTCCTTCAGTACGAAAGGTGGGCACAATATGCTTGTCTCTAGCATTTCCTTTATTGTGTTACCATATGTTTTAGTGGGAAATGATCAATTGTTGGAATTGACGGTAATGGGAAAATTGTGGAGTTTGTGTAGTAGGCTGGGAATGGAATGATTGTTTTTTGTCTCTTTTAAGGGTTTTGGTCATAGAGTGTAAATTCTAAAGGGATTTTTTATCATAACCCCTATTTTGGATAATAGGCACAACACATGTTTCGGCCAACACAATTTGCATCATCTTGTGTCCTGAAATCACTAGTAGACAACTTGCATTCATTGTAGAAATTGCATTGTTGTCAACTTGTGATTGGTGATGTTCACGGTATGTTTTCCTCCTAATTTTGCTGTATTGCTTGATATCTATATCATGTGTATCATGGAGAGATTTATTTTCTTCCATTCCCTTAACATTAGTACCATATCCAATCTCTGTAAGGTGAGGATCCAATATGTTATTCATTTGCATCCTTCAATTGATCTAAAGTCACAATAACCCTAAACATAGTATTAGAAATGTTATACAATGTATCTACTAGGTTTTAACCTTGTAAAGAACTAAAGTTGAATCTTTGATACCATTCACATAGTCATAGGTTGCAAGCACTATGATGACGCACTTTGCAAGTAGAATCTAGTTTTAAATGTCCATGTCTTATAAATCAATACCATTAGATATTATTAGTGAACCTAGGTACTTCACCCGAAAGTATGTGGATATTTTTTGTCTTCAATTATGTGGGAAGTATGTATCTCACCTTTCAGTTGTAAGTGTTCCAACCATCACAGGGTTCTATTGTAAATTTGTACATAACTTGAATAAGGCCTTTGAGGAACACCATGATTGGAAATAAGATCTAGTATTAATTTGTTGAGCATATCCATTTATCCCTTGTGATAAGTAAATGGCTAGTTTAGAGATAGTAACAACGTTCTGTAGTAACATCAACAACAAAAATGGTATGAAAGGACCCTTTATATATATTGAATGAATTAAAAGGAATGCTTATAGTGTAATAACCTCTCCCAATCCTCCTTGTTATTTCCTCTGTTAGCGTCCATCCCGCACCTCTAGTGACGAGAACGACATCTTCTTTTCCTACGCTTGGGCTTGTTTCTAGTTTTCTTCGTCATCCGTTCAGGGTGAAGCGCTTTGCTAGTGGCTTTGCGCATGCTATCCCAACGGTGTTTTCCAAAAACATGTTGCACAGCATCGAATGCAATCTATTCTCTCAATTCCAAGCTTAAGTAATGACTCAAAAACCCAGCAAGAGAGGTGAGCTATGCAGACTTGGGTCCAAGATCTCATGGTTGGATCACCTGTGGATTTGCTTAGCTCCTTTCACATCTGTGTATCCATGGCATGAGGTGAGTTCATGCTACTCATAGACCATCGTTTCTTAGCCGTATCATAACCAAGGGTGGTGTATCCCCCTTTCATTATCTAGTAGACCCTTTTCACTTGGTTCCTATGGGTGGAGTTGATAGGCATCATTCCCCACATGCTGGTTAAGTGTCCTCCCTTGCTCTGTACTCATGATCTCCTACACTGTCTCTTGCGTATTTATAAAGACCTCCTCCACCTTCATTTGCTTAGTGTTCGAAGCATCCTCACCGATTTCTACCACATGGGTATTCTTCCCGTCACCTGCATTCGGGTTGTATAGATCCTGAGAAGCCAAAATTCTCCAGTGATTGCGATCTTCAGAGGCCTGCAGATCATGCCAATTGTGAATAAGAAAGGTGGTACTATCCAAGACCCCTTTGTTGGCAATGGAATCCGCGAGTTTGTTCATTGTTTGCTTCACATGTTGAAAGATGATAGCTGGATGACCATCGAGGATGTTATTTATTGCTCAGAGCTTGCACTCCAGACACCAATTCTTGGATATTTTGCTTACTGTAGATCCCGCTTGTAACCTTTTGGCCATGTTGATGATGAGAAGGGAGTCCCCTTCTTATATTAGTGGGAACCACCTTTGTTTAATATCCCAATCCATGCTGAGAAGCATACCCTCCAATTCAACCACATTATTGTGGAGGTTCCTATCGAGAAGCATACCTTCCTCCTGCCTTGTGTAGACTGGGATGGCGTGAAGACCCCAATCCTGGAGTATTTTCATTTCATTACTATTGGTGTTTAAGTATTAGTCCTTCCAGTGAGTCAACTTAAGAGTTTCTTGAATGTGAGTCTTAAGAGTGTCCCAAACCTCCTTCTCAGTTCTGGATTTGTCTTTGAAAACCCTATTGTTCCTTTCGATCCAAACTTCCCATACTACAAACCTTGGGAAGAGTTCCCAAATTCGATTAAGGATTTTACTAGAAAAAGGTTGATGTTGCCATTATGCTATGGTGAGATCAGGACGTCCATTTTGCTTTGCATTTTTCCTAAATATCCTTTCCCCTTCCTTCCATATCTTGCTAGCAAAGTTTCATTCGTCTAGTAGATGGTTAGTTGTTTCTTCATGCATTTGGCATAGGTAGCACCAATGCGGGCCTATGCTTCTTGTTTTTTGTCTGTTTTCTCCTGTCAGCACTCGATTGCGGAGAAGGAGCCATAAGAAGGTAGATACTTTTGGCCACAGGTTTGCTTGCCAGAACTTCCTCCATTTATTGTCCTGGTCCCCTTCCATTGGAGCCAGAAGAGAGTTGGCGGCTTCTTCCAAGTTGTAGAGTCCCGACTGTGAGAAACCCCACTTGATCTTGTCCTCTCTCTTGCTGAATCATTCTTATTTGGCGTGATTGGAGGTCATCCTAGAATGCTTGTAAACCCTCATTGGGGCTTATTTCCTGCTAGAGGTATTTTCTTTTCCAGGTCCTATAATTATCTTCTTGGTTAGTATCCTCCGAGAATGTTCTGACCTTGTCAAAATTTCCATTGTGAAGTTTATCCCTTCAAATCAGGAGATCATGGTGTTCTTTAAGCAAGATGAGCTGATTCCATTAGTCCTAGAAGAAGTTTGCAAATTCACCATTTCATATTTCTAGAAGCTGAAGGTCTCGACAATATTGCAATTGGCATTAGCTGAGTTCCATATGTGTGAGCCTTTGGGATTACCACTGAATCTAATGAGATTGGGATTGGAATAGTTTGGTGCATATTTTCTTTGCTAGAATAGTGCCCAAGGTTCATCGCTATGGGTAACCTAGCACCACCATATTTTTGCATTACCAATTTTTTTGCTGATATGGGGGTCTCTGAGGCCTAGTCCACCATCCATCTTGGGTTTTCATAGCGTGTTCTAGTCCACCAGGGCTCATTTCTCGTATTCCACCAAGCTTCCCCAAAGAAAAGTACGCTGCAAGGATTTTATTTTTTTTCGGATGGAGAAGAGGTAAAGGGGCAAGGTATGGAGGATTGATTTAAGTAGAGTTAGATGACTAGGTAGGTTAAGGGAGCGATAGGTCCATGAGTAGAGTATGAGATTCAGACGATCTAGGAGACCTTTCTATGAGATAGATTTTAGAAAGGAGTCCAAGAGAGGAGCCCCTAAATATTTTGAAGGGAGTGTGCCCTCAGAGAATGGTAGGATATGATAGAAGTTTCTCTTTGTAATATGACATGTGTTAAAGAATTAAATGTGAGATTTGTGTTTGTTAATGTCTAGGCCACTGACTGTGAGAAAGGTGTTGAGACAGTAATTAATGGATTATGTTTCCTAAACTGAGGCTTTTCCCATGAGCATGGTGTCATCCAAAAATTGCTGGTGAGACTGGGGATCGATTCCATGGGTGTTCAAACCTTTAACATCCTGTGAGGTGATTTTAGCATTGATTAGTTGTCCAAGTCCTTCCATCATAAGAACAAAGATGAAAGGTGACAGAGGATCACCCTAGTGAATGCCTCTCATTGGCTTGAAGGTGGGTGAAGGTGTTTCATTGACAAGGATGGAGAAGAAAGTGGTGGAGGTGAGGATAAGAATCCATTTGACCTAGAGCTGGTCAAAACCGAAGAATAAGAGATTTTTTCCCATATACTTCCAATTGATCTTGTCAAATGATTTGGATAGATCCAACTTAATGAGCATTCGATAGAACTTGGTGATTTTGGGAGAGTGGATAATTTCATTGGACAAGATAATATCATCTAGGATTTGGCATCCTTCCACATACCCTGACTGCTCGTTGGAAACAAGCCCTGGGAGTAGAGGCTCAAGTCTATTTTCAATGGTTTTGGAAGTTATTTTGAATATAACATTGCAAAGAGTGATGGGTTTGAATTTACCTATGAGGAAGAACCCTAAGCTTCCATACCCTTCGAAATCCTAAAGTTTGCTCCACTTTTCCCTTTAGCTTTGTTGTTTCTTTTATATTCTCCATCAATCTTCTACTCACTCCTTACCAATGTGATTGCAGGGAAGTCTTTTGAAGGCAAAGTCCATAATTTAAGGTCTTCTTCCTCATTATCATTCCTTTTGGTAAGACAATAAAGAGGGTAGTGACTTACATAGGTATGGAAAACAGTTTTGACATAGATGTATACACATTAGATGTTTTCATTAAATAACTTAAATTACTACATGTGACTTTAGATTCACTGAATCGTCGACTCATACAAAACACAACAAATTTTAGATCCTCCAACCCTTAATTACTCACACTTAGAATTTTCTCAAATCTATCCATTAATAAACTTCTTTTGGTATTTTGGTTCAATTTAAAAGGTGTATAGTTGAGACTCAGACATGTAGTGAGTTGCAAGGATTCAATTGAATTAGGCTTGATTCCATTTCCCCTCTATCCCATACATGTATTCTTTCATGACAAATGTTGAACAAAAAAGTTTGATGCCTTGACCCCGGTTATGCTAGCTTTGCTAACTTGCTTGGTATGTAGGAATTTGTTTTTAATGTTTTATGAGTTGTGTATTATTTTTTCTTAGGTGCCCAATCCTTATCATTCCTAGATCTCTCAAGCTTGAATTGAACTTGGATGCCCCAATATAATTATGACATAGTCTAAGTAGTTTTTTTGTATATTGAAGTGTGCTCCAACTTGAAAAAATACAATAGAATAGTTATCATATTACTGAACTGTAAAATTAATAATACACATATGACAACTTAATGTGTTCAAAATAAGTTTTAATTAAATTATGTCATTTTTCATGTAAATATTAAGGAATACTCAATTATTAAAAATTATAAAAAATTGAAAGAACAATATTTATTTTTTGCATTTTTTATGAAGAGTTTAATTAATTTGTATTTGTCAATTGAAATAAAATTACTTAGATTACCCTTTATTTTTTAAGGGATTCAAAAATAAATTCCCTTCCATTTGAAATTAAGACCCACCTTTCAAATTTGATCACCAACGCCAAGGATTGTTGAAGTGGTTTTTTAGGACATTTTATTATTGACCGATAGAGTATGATTACAATCATTTGAGATTTGCAAGGTCATGCTTTGGGAATTTTGGATGGTTCGAAGTGAATATTATGGGCAGTTGAAACCAGTAGCAATGGCAGATTTCCTTCACATATATCCCTAGGATGCAACAGATTTTGTCTCAGCTGTACTTCACCGATTGCATCTCAGCTGCACTTTGTCGATCTGGTTTCATGTCCATCGTTGCTTCATCCATCATTGAAAACTCCATCATCAAACTTTATTTCCCATAGGTGTGTCCCAATATGTTTCCCAACTCTTGCTGAATAGTTACCTTAGTGGTCATTATTTCTTTTGCGATTCATTTACGAAAAATATTTTTTTCCTATACCTACATGCCTACAAGTGTTGCTTTTATGTTCCTCTAATTACTTATTTTGTTTGTCTGCAACAAACCCCTATTTCTTTTCTAATTTATTCCTTTTGGATTTCCTTTCCTCTATTATGGTCTCAGCCTGCTCTATTCTCTTTCTAAAAACCCGTGATTTACCTTTCTGTAGGTGGTATTGGAATCTTCAACCATGGCTCTGCTATGCCACTCTCATCTCTGAATTCCTATGATCTCAAAACCATGCATTAAAAGTATCTCTATTATTGATTCCTGAGTTGCAGCCTCTATTCTATTGTCAACTAAATAATTCATATGACAATATATCCCATAAAATCACAAATTTTCATTCCTTTTATTGTACTGATGATATCGTTTGCAATGTAATTTGGTTCTAAATTCCATAGTCGATATCAATACAGTCATGCTCAAAGCCTTGCATCATTCTGCAAGTTATTACAATAAAATATCCCATGGAAAATAACAATATAATATTAAACTCAATAGAACCATATCCGTAACATTTGCATTCAATCATCCACTCCCTTTGAGAAAGAACTTTCCCTTATTGGATTGACTCTACACACATTTAATAATTGCAGGAAATTTCTATCATGTAACATAAATTCTCTCACCACACCTGCTACTTCTCTCCATTCAGACTCAAGATTCAGGACAGACCTATTACTACAGGTTTCATATAAAACCTGACTATATTTGACCTTTTGATGGAATCACAAACAAAACATTAACACTCATAGAACTATTCTATGTCAAACATCATGATCGATTCCATATTACAGTATTCCTACAAAATGTATGGCAACATGTGCCAGATTCATTTGTAAAATATGGAACAAAATTTCTGCAAGGACTTGTGATCCTACAACTAATACCTGGAACACTTCAATAGAACGACAAGCTTCTTTTGAAATAAGAATGAGATCTCTTCAGGAAGAGTGCTCTCGTTTTTTGTTTCAACTTTCCATTGTCACCATCTTTCCCTCTTGCAATATTAGAGATTCTTTTTATAATTTGTGTGATGTCTCATTTAGCTTTATGCACACATTCTAGAACAAGATGTCTTCAAACCTTCTTCTTACTTCTCTGATTTTTTCCATTATAGGATTTAGAATTAAATTTTCTATCTTGTCAACATCGTTTTCTCAGCCAATCACAAGCTTAAGTCTCCTGATATCTATACTCTTATTATTCCTCTATTCACGACAAGTTTTAATAGCACCCATAAGGCACACATTTCAGCTCTTTTATTTGATCCTAGAAGAAAGGATGTTTTGAAGGAAATATGATGAATTGTAGACAAACAAAGAGAAGTGGCTAACCTAGATTGGCAATAATTATTTTTCATTGAAATATCATTTCATTTCTAGCTAACCAAATAGTCCATGTAACTGTCCAATGTAGAGTCTCATGCTCTGAATATTGATACTATTATATCCAAACATCAGTTTTTGAAACTACTAGAGATGGACTCTCCTTCCCATTTTCCCTTGTCATTTGTTATTTTGAGAACCTCTCCCCACACTTATTTTGTAAAATGCAAGTGTAATAGATGATCCACTGAATCCTCATTTTTTACAAAGAACACACCTTCCTGGACATACCCATGACCTCTTCTTGAAATTATCCCAGGTCAGTACTTTATTTGCTAGGGCTAGCGATAAGAATGCTCTATTTTTCAAGGGGTAACTGAGCTTTGAGAATACCTTCTACAACCATTTCCTTTCGCCTCCCTCACTTTCTACAATACTTCATGTTAATTTTCTTGACATGATTTAGATAGTGATATGTTTTCACAATTTATTCACAATATTTCCTGAATATATATATCCTCTTTTACTTCAAGCATGTAGCAATATCACCATGTAGCATAAATGTAAAACATATACATAAATATCTATGTCAAGATAAGAAAAGTACAAGAGACACAAATATAACATTGGGCAACACTCAAGGGGATGAAAACCCAACAAAATATTTCCTTAATGATGTGTTCAAACCAAGTACAAAGCTGATTCAAAAGAGCTATCCAGATCCTCAAGATGAAACCCTAGATATGTCTTCCTTCAAGATGAAGCATTGAAGAGTTCTGCCAAAATATGTAATCCACAAAATACATATGCCAATATGTCACATAAAATATCCAAAGGTATTCATCAAACCTAAAGTTCAAGGTGAGAGGAAATCCTAACAAAAGATGATTAAAACCCTAAGCAAAGTCTCCCTCTAGAAATTTTGGCCCTCCTTCTCTTTTGCGCACCTCTTTACCAAACCATGGAATCAGAGAAACAGAAGTGATGAGAGTGTGGAAGAATGATCTTGAAGCTCCCTCTACATATAGTAGTCCAAGAAATTTTCCAAAGAATCCAAGTATATTTGTATATATATATATATATATATATCATTTAGTACCTGTATGGTACAATCATCTGTGGCTCCAAACATATCTATGGAAGGTCCTCCATATCATCATCAAGCCACTGTACTGGTCTCTGGAACATCATCATACCTGTAAGGAAATATTCTCCACCATCAAGCCACCTATGGCAAGAAACCTCGTATGGGTTGGTCCTTGTACACAGGAGTCAGGACATCCTCTCAAGCCCATATGGCAAGAAATCCAGTATGGATTAGTCCTCATAGAGAACATCTTATCAAGCTAGTATGGCAAGCAACCTTGTTAGGTTGGTCCCCATAGAGAACATCCTCTCAATCCCGTATGGAAAGCAACCCTGTAAGGGTTGGTCCTCATAGAGAACATCGTCTCAAGCCCATATGGCAAGAATCCTTGTAAGGGTTGGTACTCATAGAGAACATCCTCTCAAGCCTACATAAAAACAAAGCATGTAAGGGTTGATCCTCATAGAGAAAATCCTCTCAAGCCTGCATGGAAAGAAACCCTGTAAGTGTTTGTCCTCATTAAGAACATCCTATCAAGACCGAATGGAAAGCAACCCTATAAGGGTTGGTCCTCATAGAGAACATCCTCTCAAGCCCGTATGGAAAGAAAACCTATCAGAAAAATATCATCTACATACAAAACAAAAATCATAGGCTGATTTTCAACAAGTTTGAAATAAAGATTAGGATCGACACTACTCTTATTGAATCCCAAGCTCCTCACAAGGCCATCGATATTGTCATACCAAACTATGGCTTCCTACTTAAGACCGTATAATACCTTTTTTAACTTGTAGACATGTGATTCATTGCAATGCACAACAAATCCATCAGGTTGCTCTACATAGACTTTATGTTCTACTTCTCCATTAAGGAAAGCAGTCTTTACATTCATCTAATGTAATTTCCAACCAAGTATTGAAGCAAGAGACATCACTGATCGAATAGTTGTATACTTGGATACTAGAGAAAATACCTCACCCTAATCTATACCTTCTTTCTGATAGAAGCCTCTGGAAACGAATCTTTCTTTGTACTTCTCAACACTTCTGTCAGCTGCATGCTTTATCTTATACAACCATTTGGAGATAACTAACTTTCCTTTACCACTTTTCCATGAGACATGTGCATTTTTTTCTTCCCTAGGACCTCCTTACTAGAGATTTATCTTGCATTGGAATGATCTAACTTAGAACTACATCCTCTCCTACCACTAGCTGCATCTTCTCATTTCTTAACTTAAAAAAATTTATGTTTGTCTCTAGCAGGTGTGTTTCTTGACCCCATATATCCAAAACCACTTCTAGACTTCCCAACTAGTTTATGGATCCTCAAGTCTTCACAACCCTATGGTCTCTACATTTCATTTGACCTGACTATGTTAATGGCATTTATCAATTTTCGTTTGAAGACTAGTTTACTGATGCACATATATTGGCCGTTTGAGCCTCACCTCTTACACCTTCACCAGCTTGAATGTACATATGAGAGAATGAATGCAACACTAACTGCTTTTGGACAATTTTCACATGGCTCAAGTATGTCAGATCTGCTTGAAGTAAAGGATTTGTCAGTGCTTAGACTCACAATGGGGTAGTTGCAGTAGTGTGTTAAGGTAAAAAAGGATGTGATTATGCCTTAGGATTTATTTGATAGACCCCACATAAACTAAAAATATAAATTAAATGCAAATCAAATCAGTTAGGCAGCTACAACAGTGGACCAAAATAGCTAGTGATTAGTTTTTTCCTTAGAAAGTGAAAACACATAAGTTAGGCAGTCACCTTAGAGAAACTTTGTTCGATCCCTCATATGCTCAAATGGTATGTAAAGGCGAAGAAAACAAGATAGAATTCTATAACACGAAAGTAAGCACTTTGTTTATCCTGTAGGGCCTTTTTTTAACAAATGCACACTCCATATAGGCTGGATCATGAAACAAAACTAAGAATTGAAGGATTTGTACCAGAGAAACAAGAGATGTGTTTTTCCCTTAGGGATACCTATGTAGGATTTTTCTTACTAGTGGGACCATTTTCCTTGACACTTTCCCATACTCACCATGTCTCATCCTGTAGAGTAGGAAGGAACCCAAATATCCAGAGATATTTTTGTTGATGGAAACATTAATAAGTGATTTGGAGAAAGCACACACTTGTTGCAATTAATTTTTCCTCTAGAGACATTAATTTCACCTTGGGGAGTGAAGCACAATTCCTTGTGGGAACCAAGACCAGTTTGGGCATGATACTTCACTAACACAATTGGTATGGGTGCAAGGCTAAGTGCTTTTCATTATGTTGAGCCAATACACTGGACTTGGAAGCATTGTGCAAAACATGATGATTCTAGGAGAAAATATGTGTTTAAAATATCATTCCCCATACTCATTTACCCTTGAAATGACTAGCAATACTAACTATTTCACTTCCAATCCATGGCTATCATAATTAACATGATTTATTAATTAATTGATAGGAATTATTAATGTAATTCTCTTTGTATTATGAATTTTCTTATGGCACATGGTTTCATTGTGCATAAAATAGAATTTAGAAGAGATCTCCTTGATGCCTTTCTTTGCCATTCATTGTCATCTCTTCCATTCCATTATAACCCCCATCATTTTTAAAAATTTTCCATTTTTCAATCAAAACAAAGAAGTCTTGAGCTGATGTTTTTTTGACTTGCTTGGTTGCTAAATGCATATAAATTTAATATTATATGCAACTCACTCAAAGTGATGTGTTTACATGCTGATATGTGCCCATATTTGAGAATAAGGTCCTTTAGTTGCTCACCATTGCTGTTATAAGGATGTAAAAGGCCCAAAAAATGCCCAGAAATTACCACAGAGTTGTTCCACACACAATAATGGCCAGGAATTACACCCAACATCAAATATTTATGGATGTTTAGGGCTTGTTGACAACATGACAGTACCAAAATGTGTCCAAAACTATTTATGGTTGCTATTTGATTATTTTTAGGACAGTCAAGGGTTGATGTATGCTTAGAAGAGAATTAGTTGTGCTCATATATGATATATGACCCTCTTCATTGCTGTTGTTTACAGATTGATCATGAATGATAACCTCAAATTCATCTACATTGCTGGTACACTCAAATCATGCCTAGTTATGAAAGAGGAGGATGCTTGAGGGCTACGAAGTGCCCAAAATTACTGTTGGGACTGTTTCCATCCTTTTCACCTGCCTAGACTATGCCCAACATTGAATATCTTGTCCTTTGTTTTTTTTCATTATTTTTTTAGTGTTCTGACATGCCCAAAAGACTGTCCAAATTTAGGAACAAGGTCATTTGCACCCTTAAAACTTCTCAAAATGTGGCCAGACATGCTCATAATGGTACAACTTTTCTTAGGACTCAAGCAGTTATTCTTTACACTTTCTTATGACTATTTCTTGGAAGAATGGCCTCGAATCATGCCTGCGTATGAAAGAGGAGGCTTCTTGAGGGCTAAGAAGTGCCCAAAATTAATTTTGGGACTGTTTTCATCCTTCTTATCTTCCTAGAATATGCCCAACATTGAATATCTTGTCCTTTGATGATGTTCATTATTTTTTTTAGTGTTGTGACATGCCAAGAAGACTGTAAAAATTAAGGAACAAGTTCATTTCCACCCTCAAACTGATTCTCAAAAAGTGGCCAGACATGCTCAGAATGGTGGCAGTAACCCTTCCTCATGCTCAAACAATCTAAGAATCAACCTAGTTTAGCTAAGCAAACCTCCAAGTAACCATCAAGGAAAATAGCAGGGTAACAAAATCTAGTAACTAAGAAGACTGTTTATAGTGAAAATGTTGTATTTGGAGCAATGTTTTGTAACTCGAACTAGGAATTGATCAATGGTAAACTTAGACTCAGACCACTTTGAATTTAATGACTTGATTTACTACAATCTACATAAAATATTAAAATTTTAATTGATACAAATTATCTTAAAGAGTCCAAACCATTAGAGTCAAAATAGAAAAAGTCTGCTCATGTATATTCCATGTAAGGATGAATATATCAAAATGGAACCGATTGTAATACATAGGTGAAACAAAATACATATTTAATCAACCTTTAAATGGCCTTTGCAATCCAAAACACAATGTGCTACAAGGTACTGGCCTACTACATATCTTTGACCAATATGATTAATGATGAAACCTATCACCACTATTGGAAATGACATCCTTGCCATGAGCAATAGAACCATCCTTTGGCATGCATATTTTTTAATAGGTATATATTTTGCAAATGGCATGTAGTCAAAGAGTCAGGTGAAATCTGGTATCTTTTTGATGGTTTAGTGGACTTGTGTTTGATTCTGTGCAGTAAAATGCTAATCATTGCAGTGGTGGCCAGTGCTAATGATGACAATAAGTTAGCACACTTTCATATTTGTCACACCAATTATGGATCCTTGAAATACATGAGTCATCTTCACATGACTGAGGGTTTGCCGATATCAACTCTCCTAGTATTGTTTTTGAGGGATGTGTGATGGATTCCATTCAAACAACAATTGTCTACATTCTTCAAGCACGCATAATTAGAGTTGATTGAAATCATTTAGGACACCTTCCTGGCAGAAATATACCTTGAGTAAAGTTAAGCTAATAATCAATATGTGAGACACGGTTGTGGCAGATTTGTAAAATATTTGGTAAGGTGTTTGTATAGCAGTAAGTCTTGTCTATTTTAGAAATATTGTTCCTCCATTCATGAATAATGATCAATGAAGTAACCCTGAGAATCATGCCATACAGTCTTATAACATGTTGATACAATGAAAGCAATTAATATCAGCCCACAAACCAGCAGTTTTGGAAGCTTGAAATCTGGGCATGAATGAAGATAACCCATGGCATAATTTGTAATGCATAAAGATTGCTTACAATTCACAATAGTTGAAGCACAATCATGAATATTGTTCCTCTCCCATGTATTACATTTCTCCTATATATATATATCGGAAAAACATATTGTTATAGATGCTAAAGAGATGGATCTCAGAGCCATATGGAAAATGTGAAGTAATTACATCACAAAAATAAACTATGATATCCTATATCTGAGGACTAAGAATCCCTTTTTAAACAAATTTCAAATGCCATTCGAGTCCTCTTGGAGAAGATTAAGACCTTCTTGAACCATATTTATCACCTGGAGCATGACTCATCACATAAAATATGAGGATTAAATCAACTTTGACCCAAATGCTGCCACCTATAGTAGTGATAAACACTAAGTATTATGATAAGAATAAGGTAATGAATCTTCCTATGCCAAAAATCTCTATAGCATTATACAACAACTTGTAAATACTTCTAATGTAAATTTGCTAGCTCCCTTTCAAGCTTTGACATTTCTCTTATTTTCTCAGAATGGTTTTCATTGAGTAGAGTGGTACTGTCCCCTTTGTAAAACTCAATTTTTTGAGTTCTAGCCTCAAAATTAGGAATTTTTCCATCCAAGTGAACCTGTTTTATTTAAGTGCATCTTCAAAATCCTTCAAAGAGTGCTTTAAGTATGCAACTGCAATAGATTTTATGGCATCCAATTCCACTCCCATATAACAATTCAAAAGTGCAATATATGATTTTATGGCATCCATTCGAATCACTCCCAGAAAACCCATGTGATTGGGGTCTTTCACCTTGTGTGGGAAAACTATGTAGTGTATCATATGATGAATTTTGTGATTTTTCGCAATAGACAACACTTGTACATCACCTGGGTGAAGGCATGGGTTTTTTTCCACAATCACTATTCCCTGAACAATTCTAATTTTAAAATCTAGTGGATTTTGTGCAATCCCAGAAAGCCTAGTATCATGGAATTGTTTATTCCCTGAAGTCTCATAAATTTGAATAAATACTTCATCGAACTTCAATGAGTTACTTTCATTAAGGAACCCCATCAAGTATCCTCTCTTTGGAACAAATATGCATGTCTTCTTTCTTGATTTTGCACAAGATAATCTCGGGTGGGATCTGCCATTTGCAATGAAGTTCTATTGTGAATACCTTTCTAGGGCCTGTATGTGTGGATCTTTTCACTTCCCAGAAGCATAATCAGGACACAAAACATCACATGAATAATAAACAACAAAAATGTGAAGATATGAAATTGATGCATGGCCTTTGTGGACAATAAATGTTTCTTTCCCTCGCCACAGTAGTATCTTTCAGAACCCCCGAATGATATTAGTCGTATACTTTTGATCCAAGAGATGAAATTCCCCTTTAGAATGGATCAAAACCTCAAGATGTTTTTGACACATGTAGCAGATTTGAACGCTGGAAATTTGGCCCTTCCACAATTATACAACCAATAACAGAGCCAAGAAACAGGAAGCACGAAAAAGAGAGAACCACCAGAAATTCATCATTTGAACCTTTAACTTGATTTGAAATTGTGTGCAGGTACTTGGATCATGTGATCTCGGTGTTAAGTACTTGGAGATTTTTCTGAAAGAAAACTTGCTAGAAATTTTGAAAATTTTATCATGTGATAACACATCTCAAGCTCCCTGATTGACAGACTGGTGGTGGTTTCTCAGAAACCTTTTGTGATAGTAATTGATGTTTTTCACTCTAGCCTCAAGCTATGCTACAAGATCCTTTACCGGCAAGACATGTAAGAGTAGCCAAAACCTTGATACTTTTGTGCATTGAAAAAAACAAATAACAATCCTTAGTAGTTAGAAGAAATTTAAATGAAACAATGAATATAAAGTTTCAACATTACCTTCTCTTGAAGATTTCTACACATCTGTTCTTTAAAATTTCTCTTTGAGTTTTTCCAAATATTGAATCTCTCCTTCTTTGATGTCATTGCTGCTCTTTGATCCTGATGTCAAGTTGATCTTCTAGCTCTTTTTGTGTTTGTAATTGTTTCTCTTTCACTTTGGCCTCAAGTTATGCTTCAATATCCTTTACTTGCATGACCAACAATAATAGGAAAAGTATTTACTTTAGTGCACTGAACTAAACAATTATAAAGCCTTAACACTTACAAGGATAGCTAAATAGAAAAAGAAAATAAGGATTACCTTCTCTTTAAGATTTCAACACATCCGTTCTTTCCATTTGAGTTTTTCCCCATATTGTATGTTGTCCTTCTTCCATTGTTGTTGCTGCTTTTTTAGCTTGGTTTCAAGTTGTCCTTGTTGGTAAGGAGAAGAGGTCTTGGAAATCATGTTTCAGGGAGAAAATCATGGTGTTGTTCTTTCTAAAGTATAAGTGTGGAGGTTCCAAAAATATGGGTGTGATCTATGAAGAGTCTATGACAGTGTGAGGTTATCCCAATCAGATTATAGTATGTGGCAACATGGAGGAGTCTATGATAGTCTATGCCACCCTTAATACCTATTAGCACAATAATCATATCAGAAATAAAGACCTCCAGCAACTATTGTAATAGAGAGACATATCAATAGGTAAATTTTGAGCAGATTTGAACCTAGAGAAGCATTCCTTAAGTTTGTGAGCGGTAACAAGAGTGAATTTTAAATATATTTGCATTAGAAATAAGTCAGCTAAGAGTATACTCTAATGATGTTACCAAAAAAAAAATTTGAATATACTTTATATTAAAAATATTAAGATGGAAAAGAGAAACTTGTCTCTAAGGGTGAATCCATGGACCTGGGTAACACTTTTTGGCAAGTGAATTTCAGCAAAAACAGAAAAACGCACCTCGGTCGAGGGCTTGTTAAGCCCTCGACCGAGGTCTCAATATCTCAACCGAGGGCTTGTTAAGCCCTCGA